>JANZXR010000172.1:1648180-1659637 GCA_027575705.1 Erythroxylum echinodendron
CAGAGGATAGATCGGGGATCTGTTTCCCTAGACTCATTATGTAATTTTCAGTTTTATTTCCCTTAAAAAAAAAAAAAAAGGTCAAGCATCCAATTAAGCTTTCCCCAAAGTACTCTAGTGACGAGAGACCGCGATTATCTATTTCACTTTTGCTGTTCAACGTTATTCCAATCTATCTAATCTACGAATGAAACAGGTGATTTGGGGTTTGCGACCATAGGATGATGACACAAGCTCCCCTGCTAAAGTCTAAACCTAATCTCGAACAGATGAAAGAATGAAATTTTACATATCAGAATTCTATAAATGCAACAAGATCAAACTTAGGAAGCAAAAATCAAAATTTGTAATAGAAAATACAAATTTAATTAAAAAATCTGTTTGATTAAATTTATGATTTATGTGTTTTTTTCTTCTAACTATTAACTTATAAAAGCCCATAAAATTTAGTTTTATTTTTTAGCGTAATACAATGTTATTATAAAAAAAGTACTATTAAGGTTATTTAATATTAGTAATTATGAGTAGTCCAATTTAATTTAAATTTTAAATGATAAATTTGTTCAACTTTACAATAAGGAATTCATTAAATACTCTAAAATGTTATATGTATCGTAAATATTAATTTATGTTATAAAGGAACATAAGAAGAAAATAAAGAAATATAAAATATAATAAAGATTTGAACATCCTAATCTCAACAATGGATCATTAATTACATAATTTACAATTTTTATTATTGTTAACAGAATTAGTAACATAATTTTAAATTATTTGATATTTTATTTATTATATTTGATTTCATTTAGAATTTAGATATACTGCTTAATAATCAATTATTAAAAAAATTCATATGAAATTAGTCAAATAATATTATTTAAAAATTTTATAAACTAATTCAATTTTAACTTTGATCAATTAAATACTATAATTTAAAATTAGTACCAATTATGCTTTTTTTATCAATCCAACCATATGAAATTTTTGTATTCTATGTACATTCTTATTTAAATTTTAATTATATATACTTCTTTATATATAGGTAATTAAATCAACTTAATACGACATTTATACCAAATTAAACCTAAACTCCTAAGAGTAACATGTTTCCTTATTCATGTAAGATATTTTAGTAGCCTATGTTACTTATGAATTTGAGTGTATTAAAAAGAGCCTAAGATCATAGTTAGTTGATTTCAAAGAATTAGGCTCTCTCCTTTAACCAACTCATGTTCAACATAAACATATATAAAGGTGGTTTTAATGTTTATGAAAGAATAACAACGTTTCTAAAACAAAAATAGAAGCAGTGTTTCTGAACCATCACAGAAATAACTTACAGAAGATAAGGAAAAGAGGGAATAAAAAGTTTATCATGAACACATAACATGGATTCGGGTTTATTTTATATGTCGTTACTCGATCCATAAAAATCTTTCAATTGGTATCAGAGTATTTTTCTATAATATTCGCCTCTTCTATTAGACATCACTATCTTAACTTTTTTATTTAACTACCTTTCTTTCTCATTAACGAACATCTTTAGGATGTTTACAGACTGAAATTTTTCATGCAGCATATAAATATAAATATATCGTGAGAAGTCATCAATAAAAGTAATGAAGTATTTTTCGCAGCCTCAAGAAGGAACATTGAAAGGGTCATAGATATCAGTATGTATTAATTCCAATAATTTATTACCTCTTGTAACTGGATGCTTTGATATGTTTGTTTGCTTTTAATATAATCCACACATATATCTCAATCTAACAAAATTTAATGGAGATAAGATTTTATTTTTGACTAATCTTTGTACCTTTTCTTTAGATATATGACCTAATCTTTTATGTTACAAACAAGCAAAACACTCTTTTTGTGTATTACATTTACTTCTTATAATATGGTCAAATGAAATAAAGATGCAGTAAAATTAACATCAAAATTGAAAAGATATAAACAATCAATTAAAGTATCATAATAATGAAGTAATAAAAACATACCGTTTCTAATCTTAAATTGAAATCCTACAACATCCAATCTTGTAACAGAAATTAAATTTTGATCACATTCAAAAACATAAAGTTGCTAAACTATCGCAGAAACAACTTACAGAAGATAAAAAAATAAATAAGAGAGGGAATACAAAATTTATCAAGAACACATAACATAGATTCAGGTTTGTTTTATATGTTGTTACTGAATCCGTAAAAGTCTTTCAATTCATTCTTTCTCTTCGATTTGAGTTGGAATTTTATGGACATTTCACAAAATTCAATCATAAAAAGAAAAAAACACAACAAAACAAAACACCTTAATGTCTTTACGAGTGACCCAAAGGTCTTTTCCAAAGAATAAGATAATGACAAATTGGCCACCACCCGATTAGACCTCGAAGAGCTAAAATTTGTACGTTGGAAGTAGGAAAAAGCCATCACCAGATGATGCCTCGTCACGACTAATCCAATTCCAAGGTCCTTTCATCACATCTCTCGTTGTGTTTGTCGGTTCATGCACTGTCTTTTCTCTATACAAAATTTGTCTTTTCTTTATTGGAGGTAAAGAGTTGAAAGTACCAATTTTGGTAACGTATTATTTAATAATTGGATTAAAGTACGGACAGTTTAATTTTGATTTATTTGTAAAATTATATTTTACTCATAGAAACATTTATTTTTAATTATTTTCATCGTTAAAAAATGATATTAAAATGCTAAATTTCTTATTTACAATAAAAATAATTTGATGTTAAACTAAATAATGTAGTGAGCCTTGTCAAATTTATATGTTAGTCAGTATAGTTGTATCACGTATAAAATTTATTATTAATATTTAAATTAAATTGGTCCTAAAATATATTTTTAATTTATTAAATAATGAATTTAATACATGGCACACTATATTATTTGGTGTAATTTGAATAAAAATTTAAATTATTTTTATAATTAACGTTACATTGGCATTATAACATATATGTGAAGTGCATTTTCCTTTTGATAAATGAGAATTCAAGGATCACAATTTGTTTTTATTTGCACTGTATAAATTATTAATTATATATAACATTTCGTAGTAAATTACGTATATTAAGTAAATAAATAATAAGCTCAATTAATAATTATATTAATTTTGTTTTTAAAAAATTTATGAACCATGAAGTCCTGGATAAATGTGAACCTTGTGATCACTTATTCAAAAGTTTAAAGCTTTAACCTTTCAAAAAAGGTTTAAAGTCCAAACCACAAATCAGAAAATGCAACTCATCTTTGAAGTTTGAAAAGATGACAATAAAAAAAGACACATACTTAATAATTTATGTTATTTACAAAAAAATAGAGATCATAAAGGGTCATAATTATCCGAATCTTAATTCTTTAAATAAAATAATGTTGTTTTATTTATAATAGACAAATTACAAGTCGATCTGAACCTGGGCTTGATTCATAAATTGATATATTAAAAATACTTAAATTTAAAATTATGAATGTTAATGAGCTGCCCCGACTCTCTATCTATTTTTTTAAGCTAAAATTTTTTTAAAACGGTATCGTTTAAAGTAAAACAATTTCGTTTTAAAAAAAATGACTAAGCTAGATCGAATAGGCCCGGCCACTTTTGTCAATCCTATCTAAAATCATGCTCAACGTATTGTCATTATTATGAAAAATAATGAAAACAATAAATAATCCGAGCTATACCCCAATCCTATATTTGCAATATGAACGTAGAGCGAGGTTGGGATTAAAAAACAAAAAAAAAAAACAAAGGGTGCTTTGCGTGGAATATAAGTAATGTCCACGTCGGAAATTACGTGGAACTGCGTCAAAGTAGGACCCACTTTAGATCTTTGCAATCTGTGTATCAAATTTAGTCAGCTGTCACCCTGGTTCCTGGAGGCTTATTTCCTACGCAAACTCTGACTCAGAGGCCAACACGCTTCAAACTTTAATGATGTTTGTTTGACATCTTTCCTTCAATTTGCTGAATTACTGTACTTTAGTCATATATAATTTTCAATTTATAAGTAAACATTTTCTTCTTTATATGGTCACCATTATTGTAAGAAAAATAAACTAAAAAGTATTTAATTTTTAGAATTTTTAACGATTAATTCTTTTAAATCAGTATAAATTAAATTAAAATTTTATTTTTACTAATAAATAGATATTTGTATGAATCATTAAATTTAAAATTTAAAATTTATAAAAGTCATGATAAGGAAATGTACGAAAGCTTATGAGACAATTACATAACTTTATTTTAGTTTGAGAAGATATATTGACTAATATTATTGCGAACTAATAAGATGAAATGTTATAAATAAATTTTACGGTTGAAAATATCGAAGGATATGATTCATATATAATTCTAAATTGTTCTTTAGTCTTACGTAAATAATTTCATTTATATATTTATGTAAAGTTTACGTGAATATGTAAATAAGTTTTAATAAAATATAATAAAATATAAAAATATTTGATTCCGTAAAATTGGAATCCAGACTGGAAGCCACGCTCTTTGACTTCAAAGAGAAGTGCACGCACTACACAGGTAACAGGCGCCGCAATCCTTTTTCGGTTGGGCATTGTGGTGAGTGGTCAACACTAATATCACCCTCACGCTAAGCATCCCCACCATTCCCCTCAACTTGACTTTAGTAAAAAGTTTGAGTCAGATGGAATTTAATTTTTAAAAAGTAATTTAAATTAAATTAACAATTATTTTATTTGCTTAAAAAATATTATTTCAACAAATTTGTGATTTCGAAGTAAAACCTAATCGAAGGAGACTTAATTTACAATCACTAGTAATAAACATGGGTATATTAATTAAATTATTCACTAATATAATTGTTTAAAATTAAATAACTTAATTTAAGTAATACATATTATTTTAAGTGTCTTTTTTGTTAATTATCATATTTAAACTTAAATTAAGAATTTCTAATTTTTGAATTGGATCGATTTCCTGCATCTGTCCGTATGTAATAATTATTGTTAATTATTATTGTAACACCTATATACCCCTTGGGAGGAAATGCAGGTGCTACTCAAAACAGAACTAAAGTTATCCAATACATACTAAAGCATTTTTAGAAACTCAAGGAGCATACATTTCATTCGTCATTGCTTGGGTCATACTTAGAACATAACATACACATTATACTTATTTCATACAAGCGTTAATTCAATTCCAAACTGTATTAAGATTTTTACAAGCCATTAAGCAAAGTACAAAATATAGCATATCTTATTACATTGAAGAACAACTAACAAAAACTGGACATTTCTAGAACAAAACACAATCTTCATGACCACTGCGATTATTATTGTCCCAGTCTTTATACCTTCCTATCTGAATCTACACGGGGCAAAACTACCGTGCTAAGAATAAAGTTTAGTGAGGAAAAAAACTAAACAGGATATAGGTTGACAATTATTTCAAACAGCCATCCAAACATTCACATATTCACCATCACATCAGATAATAAGTAGTGTTTACTCATCCATTTCCAAACCGAACCAAAATATAATGAATCTCAGAACATAACAAAACATGTCACACATTTACTTCAGCGCAAAATTCACCAATTTCAAAATTTTAATTTTAACATATCAGATAAAACTTGTTTGTAATAAACAGAAATTACTTATTTCAGAATAGAGCTTAGATGTTTCAGATCAAAGCTTACTTAAATTTAGGTTCCTTCATAAAAGTTGTAGATAAATGTATCTAATTTTATCTGTATTTAAAATCATCCAATTTTAATATCTACAAGTTAAGATATAGCTGAAATACCGAAATATGTTCAGTAGTTAAACCAAAATTTAGCATATGACCACTTTTTTTTTTTCCATCATTCAATTCTCATCATCTTAACACATATTCATGTCAATTCAAATCTCATAACACTTGTATTAATACATACTAATAAGTTTAAAACTCCTTCACATATTTAATTCCGAATTCTAACTCTAAATAACAAGTCAATCTTATGTGTATTGTTATAATTGTGTAACATTTCATCTAGGGTATATATTGGGGGCTTACAATTATTATCCTGTAATAGTGTGTAATAATTATTGTTAATTATTATTATCATGTAATGGGTTGTTGTTAGACGTTGTCATCATTAATTAACCTTCTTTTTCAGTAAGTACTCCATTAGAAAGTCATAGATCGGATAAGATCATCATAATCATTGTTTTAAGTCCACGTAAATTATTTTAAGGTCTCTTTGGCATGTGTTATCTCACGTCATATGCGTATTAGGGAGGTCTTGTATTTATACGTAGATAGATAATCTTCACCTATTACATTAATTTTTTTAATCCAGAGTCTAATCTACGACAAGTGGTATCAGAATTATCCTAAGGATACTATCATATAGTACAGGGACATTGCATCGGATTGCCCATTATGACTTTTAACGAGAACGTCAAGAATTTGGTTGATAGAGTCTATCATAATCCTGTTGGCATGTGTTATCCCACGTCAGATGTGTACCTGAAAGATCTTAAGTTTATAAGTAGATGGATAATCTTAATTTATTAGACTAATCTTTTAGGTCGAGGATATAATCTATTATAATTAACATGGACACATTAGGTCCACTTTTTGGGAAATATAAGGGAAGTTACACTTTTCTTTTATATTTTTATAAAAACAAATTTACTGATTATTCAATGGCTAATTATTTATAAAGATAAAATAATCTTACTAATTTAAGTTTTTAGTATATGGTATTAATTTTTATTAAATATTTATTAAATTAAAATTACTTAAATTATTATAAAAGGGAAGTGAAATAATCATATGTCATATAAAATTATTAAAATATCTTAATAAAAATTGGTAAAATTTTTTGATATTATTAAGAAAGTAATATAAAATATTTTATTAATAAATAATATTATATAAATCCATGTCTTTTATTTTTTAATATAAGAATTTGTGTTTATCCTTAATTAAGCATCACTAACGACAAAAGCTTCATTAAATTCCAAAAGCAGACATCTGAAACTGAGTCTCGTAAGTGAAAACTGAAAAAAACCTCAGCAAATTAACTACCTCCACGTGTACGGTTTACAACTGTCGGTCATTAACTACTTTGTGAAGCTTCCTCGCAAGAGCCCACTAACATCGAACGAATCTGTAATAATAAAGAGAATGGTAATAAGAACGAAATTGGAAGGCCAAAACTGGAAAACGAATAGTTCTACTGTTTCGAGAGAGGAAGTAAACTACGGGCTTGAACTTGAAGGGGGTCTATATAAGCTGAGATAAGGCTAAGGTTAAGAACACAACATAGTCACACACACACACACACTCTCAATACAAAGTGTTTTCTTTTCAAGATTTCTTCTTCCTTTTCCTCCCTCATATCTGCTTTTCCCCGCTTCTCTGCATCCCTTTCTGTCAACCATCTGTCTCTCGACATTTCTGGGGTTTGTTTTCTTGTTGGGTTTTAATTGGAAACTGTGTTTAGATACAAGAGCAACCTTTTAAAGATTGTTCCTTTCTGAAAGCCAGGTGGTTCAGAATAGAGATCCAGGTTGATTTTCTGTCCTTTTTAATCGTTTTCATCAACTTTGAGGCTTGTTTTGAGCCCCTCCAGTTGGTTTTCTCTTCCAAGTTTAGGTCTTTTCTGTTGTTTTTTCGCTGTAGAAAGTTGACATCTTTTTTCTTGGTTTTGGTTGTTTATTTTTTGACATAGTAACAAGTTTGGCTTTAAGTTCTTTTGGTTGTTTACTGCTTCTTCGAAGGTATGGCAACAGCTATAGACGTTTATAGTAGTAAGACATCCTCTGCTTTCTCTGATTCTTGTAACGAGGAACTGATGAGAGCACTCGAACCTTTTATGAAGAGTGCTTCTTGTTCCTCTACTTCTGATTCTTGTTTTTCTTCTTACCCTTCTTATTCTTATACCTCTGCAATGTCCTCACAGCCCAATTTTTACCCTGACTTTTGCTCCCCTTCGAGCACCTACATGTTTTCTCAGGGGTTCTCAGACCATGAACAAATGGGGTTCGAGCAAACGGGTTCAATTGGGCTGAATCACCTTACCTCATCACAAATCTTGCAAGTCCAAGCACAAATTTATGCTCAGAAGCAACAGGAGTTGGCTAATGTTGCTAAACGATCACAAGTAGTTTGTAACCAAAGGCTTAACTTTCTGGGTCCAAAACCTGTCCCCATGAAACATTCTGCTTCACCTCCAAAGCCAACAAAGCTGTACAGAGGAGTGAGGCAGAGGCATTGGGGAAAGTGGGTTGCTGAGATCAGACTCCCTAAGAACAGGACAAGACTCTGGCTTGGCACTTTTGACACAGCCGAAGAAGCAGCTCTGGCTTATGATCAGGCCGCTTTTAAGTTAAGGGGAGAGTTCGCTAGGCTCAACTTTCCAAATCTTCGCCGGCAAGGAGCTCATGTCTCTGGGGAATTTGGTGTCTACAAGCCTCTCCATTCCTCTGTCGATGCGAAGTTGGAAGCTATTTGTCAAAGCTTGGCTAACTCTCAGAAACCCGGGAAAACAGGGCAGTCCCGTTCTCGTTCCGATTCAGAGACCACTCTTTCATCCCCTTTACATGCGAAAGTGGAAGGTGATCATCCTCTGAAAAGTGAACTGAAAAGGGAGTTTGAAGTCGAGAATCACAAGGTGGAGAACTTGTCCTTATCACCAGCTTTATCAGATGAGTTCATTCCAGGATCTTTTTCACCTGAATCTGAGATTTCCTTCTGGGATTTCACTAATTCTTCACAGTGGGATGAAACAGATTACTTTGGCTTGGAGAAATACCCTTCTGTTGAGATTGACTGGGCAGCCATCTAAAGACTCAAATTATCATGTATCTTTGGTCTTCTTTTTCCTTATATGATGTTCTTCTAGTGTCATCAGTAGCTTCTGCAATGGAATTTTTGGCATTTGCAGAGGTCTGAGTTAGGTGAATGTGTGGATAGTAATTGGTATGTCAATATGTAAGAGCTCAACCCTCCATCTAGGTCCGGCTGGTACTTTTTGATCCTTGCTTGGCCATGGAAGGGTCTCTGAGTTTAGTTATGTAATATTTTAGGAATGTAATCAAGGTTTTCGTTGTTATGTGAAATCAAATTTTATGTATATTTAGAAAATATATAATGTGTTTAATATAATAATTAGATATTGTACTTTTATATAAATAAAAAATAGAATTTAAATTCATTTTAAAGAAAACTAAGGCTACCAATATAATTTTATTCTAATGAAATAGGATAAAAATAAGTTCCCTTCTGATTTAAGGGGATTAAGATAAAATATAAAATAATAAATTTATTATTTAATATACTCTTAATAATTTTTCTACTAATTATACTATTTAACCCTAATAATAAGCATCAAAATAATGTTTTGTTTTATTAGGGATAAAATAGTTATTCATTATTATTATACATACATTATAACCTACTTCATCTATTTTCTAACATTTCATTATATTATATTATAAATTTTTTATTTTTTAATAATAGTATAAATCATTTTATTAAATTTTATTCTATTAAAAATTTTATATCGAATCAAACATAGCTAACACAAATCGCAAATGGTCCAAACGTTTTGATAATGACCCTCTTATGAATAAATGTTGATGTTAAGTTCAGCAATCTTTCTTGACTAACTGGTTATGCTTCGTCTGCACGGTAAGTACGTTTTGAATCTTGAAAAGAAAGTGAATTTAGCACACATTCAACTTAAAATTTGAGATTTTGTATAAAATAATAACGAAATCTTCCAAGAAGTTGAGGGATTCGAAACCAAAAGCTCGAATTGCTCATATGAACAAAGTCATGAAGGTGACAAAAAGTAGGTGTGTGACTGATTCAAATGGCATTTTTTTCCAAGTTGGGACTGATTCCGATTCATTATTGTCAATTTGTGGTCCTCTTAAATATTTCCAATTATGTCTATTTTGGAATATTAATCAAGTTGAGAATCATTCCGAAACCTTTCACATCAAAATATTTCAATCGATTTTGAATTTAATTAATTCAATAATTCGATAATTTATTGAAAAATATGTAAATTTATTTGATACATTTTTACGGTTTGATCCAATTGTAAGGTATGAGACTTTGATCTTATATTAATTAAATATAAAATTAGTGTGAAATTTATAAAGACTTTGAACTTTCCACTTTCATAAGCTAATTTTTAAGGCGTAGCTCTCTTAAAGTCTTTATCATACATAATTTAAAAATAACAATTAAAATTTTTTATAGAATATGGAAAAGCTAAAAAGATGGGAAGATGAGGTTTGTGAGTTGATATCGGCAGGAATGAGCGGTGATAACGAGAAAACCACGGACAGTAGATTTCTTATCACTTAAGTGGGCTACCTAGGCCCAATTGAGGAGAGGACAAACTCACTTAGTACTAATGTAATAATAATAAGGGTAAAGGATGTATATTTTTCACTAGTTTAAGAATTTTTTTAAAAAATTCATCATCTTTAAAATTTTAATTTTTTTTAAAAATTTTGATTAAAAATAACAATAAAATACACGTAATATAAACATCGAACTTGTACTAATTAAATGTTATTTGTATACGACAATTTAACCAAATTCTTAAATTAAGATAAAACTAATTAAATACAATTCAAACTAATAATTTATTATAATTATCTTAAATTATTAATTTAATTGAACTTAAATAATTTCAAACATATTCACAAATTGAGTTAAGTTATCATATCAGTGACATTTGATTAATCTACATCTGATGTTTATACTGCATTATTTTTTAACCCAAATCTAAGATATGTGATTTTCTTGAAAATTTAAAAACTATAAAAAATTGAAAATTTTAAATATTATAAAATTTCTTATATTATTTTTCCTCTTTTACCCAAATACTGCTAATAATAATAACTCACGCAAGTAAAGAGATAGGTTGACTTGGTATAAGTGGGAATTAATTTGGGTATGGATAATTTAGAGGCGCCTTATTATAGTTAAGACCTTCTTAGGACATCTCATGGGCTAACAAAAAAAAAAGAGATTGACTTTTAAACATTGCATTACATTAATGTTGCGTTTGGATCCGTAGTGCAGTGGAAATAAGTACTTATCCATAAGCAGAAAGAAAGTTGCGATAAGAAAGTACTTCTGTGGTAGAAATTATGCTTTCTATTAATAACCTTCTGATAATTATTATTTTTCACTATACACTTAATTAATAGAAAGCAAGTCCAATGTAACATCTTCTTCTTACTTTAATTTAATATTTTCTTATTTATAGTTTAAATTTATATAATTAATAATATATTTTTATGAAATATTCTATTTACTAAATTTATTTTATCTATATTTTTTCTTATTTTAAGTTAATATTTTATTATTTATAAATTTAAATTTATATGACTAATAATATATTTTTATGAAATATTTTATTTACTAAATTTATTTTATTTATATTTTCTT
>JANZXR010000172.1:1659737-1688273 GCA_027575705.1 Erythroxylum echinodendron
ACTAATAATATATTTTTAATTATTTATACAATAATTAATAGTTTATTAAATCAATGAACTTTTTAGTCATTTTATTTATTTTCAGCAACTGCAACCGCACTTATCAAGCATATATTTTCATGTTTCAACAGTTACTAAAACAGCAATTCCAAACGCACGAGTACTTATTGAGAATAAATATTTATTATTTCAGCAGATTATCAACTACTATCGCTCTTCCAAATCAAGCCTAAATCTATCATACACTGTCCTTTCTTATTAGCCTATAGTCTTGTGTTTTTTCCTATTTGGCTTTAAAGTCGAAATGTGATTCAAAAGCGTATCACAAGAGGCCAAAAGAGGGGTGAATTGGATTTGGAAATCTGAAATCCTAAAGTCACTCAAATTATTCCTTCAAAGGTGGAGAAAGGTCAGGAGCTCTTGCCAAGTTGCTCAAATTGCACTTTACAGGTTTGAATGATAAGGTACATTCACACTAACGTAAGCTAGGAATCTGATAGATAAATATAAAAGTTGCTTCAACTCAGTGAGATTCTCGTTAACACGTAAAGTCATGTCACTCAAGGTCGAACTTGAACAAGATTCATACTCGAGCCACCTATCTGTCAACCCGACAAACAACCCTTCAGATCATCAGCAAACTCAATCCTTCCATGACCATCTAATCAAATGCTCGTAAAGAACAAGAAAACAAAAAATGAGCACATCAATCTTCTGTCAATAAAACAAAAGAAAGAAGATAAGCCTTAGAATCTAGAGGCTTTGTTTCCTTTTCTTCCAGCTGTTATCCAAGGATTCCATAAACCAAAGAAAAAGGAAAGTGGAGTTAATTACAGAAACTGACTAAAGGAAGAAGAGAGAGGAGGAGAGATGGCTGCAATGGTGGAGGCCAGAGGGAAATGGAGTAAGGAGGAGGAGCACAACGGAAAGACTGAGTGAGGGGAGTGGACTGGAGGCAAAATAAGAGAGGACACTGGAAAAGGCTAGACAAGTGCTCGTGTAGAAGAAGAGAAAATTAGGATTTTTTTTAAGTTAATTATAAAAAATTTCATACTTTGCTAAATTTTATAATTATATCTCAAATGTTAGCAGCAATATAATACTCAATTTTTATTTTTTTCAATTCTAACCCAACGTTAGTATCTAGGTTAAGTTTATTAACATGACTTATCATTTATTCTAGAAACGCTAAATATTAATACACGTAAGTCAAAATTAATATAACAAATTAAGATTAATAAAACGACGTCATTGTTAAAATTGAAACCTCAATCTTTTATTTTTTGTTTGTTTTTCTAACGTCTCAAATTACTTTAGCATCGCAGCGTGCCGCACTAACATTCTCTTCGTTTTCAGTTCGTTCTTTTAATACGCTCAACATGAGAGCATCGAAACTGTGTAATTTGAAAATCTAAGAGTTAGAGCGTCGAGAGAACAAAATGAAAACGAAAAGAAAAACTAAAATCAAAGTTTAAGATTGTTAAGGTCGTATAATCTTATTTAGGTCATTTTTTACTTAACAGAAACACTAACGTCGAGTTAGAATTAAAAAAAAATTAATTTGAGCGTTTTATTGTCACTTGTTTAAGTTCGTGCTAAAAGGTTTTAATATTTTTAATGCTTACCAAATAAAATTTTAATACACAAAAAATTTATAAAATATGCATTTTAAATTAATAATTTTAAAACTCTAAAATAAGTTACAAAGTAAATTCAAATAACCAGTTAGAAGCCCTGGAATTCCAATCTATAAGTAAGAAACACTTACTAATGTAGCTCTAACGGAGTTGGGCTCATCGGACTATGTTTTATCGAAGATGTCGAACGAGGACAGGAATGGAGTTCATTGGTTCTACAGTAGAGGCCCCAATGAATTGGGCCGATGATTTAACACTCGGGCCTTTTAGTATCGATTAGCCTCGTCACCCTCAACAATTCTTAAAACCCATATCAATAAAAATTGTTATCATATATGTCCAAATTTCCCTAAATATGAATGCTTGTGGAGTTTCATTTCCTCAAAAAAGGGTCTCGAGCTTGAGTGTTGTTAATGAGGTCACAAATTTGGGGCTTATGAACCAAGCAGTAACGGTAGCAATAACATAAATAATAACAATAATAATAATAATAATATTTCAGTAAAAATTTTGCTAAGACGTAAGGTCTACAAAAATTTAGAAATATATGACCTTACTCTTAATTAGTATAGTAAGGTCGTGTAGAAATTTTGCTGAAACGTAAGGTCTAAAAAAAGTTTAGAAATACACGACATTACTGTTTATGCAGCTACTTTTTATTTTTATTTTTAGCTTTTGTCTTATACAATAAGTTCTCAACACATTTTAAATATGAACATTAGACTACTTTTTTAATTAATTTTTAATAAAATAACGTTTTTTAAATTTAAACATAATTTTTGGGTCTAATCCAGCTTAATTCTAATACTATTTTTTAAGAGAATGGATCTAATTTTAAGTTGGATTTAAATTTTTAAAAATTTTGTAATTTCATGTTAGACTTATATTCGAATAAATGCTCGAAATTTTTATTATATTTTTAAATTAATTTTCTTAATAGAAATAATATTATTTAAAAATTTTAATATAATTTTTAGTCTAATCTCTAAGAGCTTAGAGCTGTGGAAGATCCCACCGATTGGATTTTATGCCGCCAAGATATCTCTCTTTTATCTTAAGGCGATTACGTTCATACCAATCGCATATCTCATACCTCAAGATTTTGGATGAGCAATTTTTATATTACGTTACAGCCTTTTCACCTGCCCACTTGCATGTTAATTTCAATGAACTTGATGCTAAAATATGGGTTGGCATATCTAGAAATAAGCTTGCGATCTTCAAAATCTTCTCTAGCTCATATCCCACATGTACAACTTGGAATCATTTGCCTCTCCCAAACACTTTGTTTGGCATGCGAACTTGGAATAAATATAACAGATTCTGGTCCACAATCTCATGCATGCACTTACTGTAGCTTTTATTAATGAAGAATCTCAATTTGATTGTGGAAATATCATGTGTTTACAATAAGGGTATATCTTCTCAACCCTCCAAAAGAATTCCCAGATGCTTATATTACCAAGTTGATTCTTGCAATGGCCACATTTGACTCAACCACGTGTGGTAAGATTCTTTAGGTGGTTAAGTAATCTAACCTTTCCCCCTTTTCGGTAGATGCATAAAATTTATTATGAATTCGCTATTTCAGTCAGTATGTACCTAATTGTGAGTTATGGTGTATTACTGAATCTAATTTTTTGAGAATAGAGCATATGCAGCCAAATGGTGTGTATTTCATGATCAAAACGGGTCAAAAGGAATTTTCAACTAAGAACATTTGTTCCATTTGAGATTTAAGACCACTTGGGTGGCTAGACCATCTTCAAAAGAATTTGATGACAGCAAACTGGTTTTTGTTAAAGATTCTGTTTTTGAAAATGTTACAGTTTGAAGACGTCACACGTAGAATATAAAGAGTAATAGATGCCAAAATTGTTCAAGGAAGACTACCACTTTGTGAGGATGGAGACTAGGAGCTCGCTTTAATGGATTCCATTCTTCTCTTTAAAAGGTTTCTTTATACTCTACTCTTCGTAACCGTTGCTAGTTGGAATCCGAAAAGCATTCCCAAGTGGATTCTTTGGAAACTAAAGGAAAGGACGTACGTAAGAAAGAACCCAGATCAAGTTCAATTATTGATACTCATTTTCTAGTCCAAAGAAACTTAACTAGCTAGTAACGCCAATGTAAGTATATCGATGAGCACGAACCATCTACGTTTAAGCAAACTCTAGGCGTTCTTAGATGTCTATGAGGATGCACATTCAGTTCGAATCTTTTAAAGTTCTATGTTTCCATAATTTCGTCGAAGGTTCATGTCTCTGTCGGATGCATTGCTCGGAGACACGGTATCAACTTCATCTATGGCTATGGTTTATCTCTCGATTGATATGAACATGATTCCATTCACTCACAACGGAAGAAAGCAAGACATTCTCCACGCTACTACAAAGTATTCTGAATATTAAGAATAAATATCTTAGTCTTATCAAAGAAAAAGGAGATATTTTAGCTACAATTATGAGTTGAATATAAATTTGTCTGTTTAATGTTATGTTTATTATGGAGAAAATTCAGATTTCATCACTGAAGTTTGTTCCGATTTAATGTTCATCTTCTAGTATCTGTTACGTGTTCTCCTATCATTTTTTATCAATGCTTTAAAAATCAGACCTAAAGTTAAATTCGTAAGACAAAAAGTTTAAAGTTTAAAAGGTTCGATTAGACCGTTAGGATAAAAATTGATTAAAATAAAAAATTTAAAACATAATTAAAAGATATTGTCCTTATTTATTTAAGAATTTGAAGTGTAATTGAAAAAAAGTTTGTTAAATGAAAATTAATTAGTTTATTTTAATTTATAAGAACTTTTGATTAACAAGAACAGACTGATTAAACAATAAATTGATCGACTTTTAATAAAAATGTTGTTAAAGTAAAAAAATTAAGAATTTAAGTTTTTTTACAATTATACTAACTGAACCGGTTGGATTTTCTAATTATGACTTTGGTGGACAACATGCCTTTAATCTCTGTATAATAGTACGTACGTGTTAATTGAACAATTAATGCAAAATAACTCCTTCAAAATTATCAAGGTAAAGGCTCTTTTTAATTAGATTTGGGCCTAAATTGTTTAAACTTAGATTTACATGAGACCCAATTTTTTAAATAAAATAATATTGTTTTATTTAAATAATTAGTTCTTTGAGTCAATCTAAACTTAAGTCTGAATTATAAATCAGTCCGTTGAAAATAACTAAATTTAAATTTGTAGGTCATAAATTATCATCCCTACCAAAATAATCAAAAGTAAAAAATCAATTCTTGTAATGTGAACTTAATGATGACAAAAAAGCAACTTGAAATGAAAAATTGAAACTAAAAAAAAAAGAATTACTAGACTTACTAGTACAAAGGTGTCTTAAATTCCAACCTCAGATATTAAGGTATACGGTTGTCTTAATCAAATTACGACGTAAAATATTTCTATATACATAGTTTTAGTTTAAATTCAAACTAAAAATAAAATTTTGAAGTTTATTTTTTTAAATATGTTTACAGTCTAAATAAATTTTATTCCAAATCTATTTATTTATCAATTTTATATTCAAATTAGGACCTTAAAATATTTCGAATTTGGTTCAAAACACTATTACTCCTAATTTAATTTTTTAATTTTTTATTTGAATATTATATAATTTATCGATGATATACATTAATGATTAAGTATATGAAATATAAAATAACATTTTTACTAGTTAGGAACAGTACTAGACCCCTCTAAATCCTGCTTGTTAGTGGATTCACACTGTTGTTGTTATAATATATTACAATGATAATAAAATTTTAAAAATAATTAATGTTATGATTGTTTAGATGTATCTGATTCCTAAATTAATCGCATAAATAAGATAATTGTATAAGTTTAGACCAGACTTGTACTCTAATAAATATTTTATTACATATAATAAATTTATCAAATTTTCTATTTCACTTACTCTATTTCAATCTTATTTTATTAAATTATATATATATAAATAATATTTATGTAAATACATACTTAATATTTTTTAATAAAATATAATAAAAATATCATAATTAGTACATGGGTGCTTATAATAAATGCCTCCTTAGACCGCATTTACTTGGGCCAAAACAATTACATTTTGTTCGTTTTTGCAAAAGAATCACGTCAAATCAATTTTCTGCCATTGCCCACTAGGTTCCCACTTATTGTTTTTAACGGGCGCAAAAACGTGAAAAAAGAACCATTTGTCACTTCACAATTAGATCATTTAAAATAAAATAAAAGATGTAATTATCAAATGTGATTTTTTTATCAAGAAATCGATGTCGGCCACGTGTAACTCCAACATGCCGACGTGGACCTTAGTAGGAAGGTCCCATTCGATCAAATCACCAACTGTTTCAGTTGGAAATAGTTAAGTGATATGGTAAGTAAAGATAAAGGAAAAGGGCAAAAGGTATGGATTTATCTCAAAACCCTTTATTTTAAGTTTGTTTTGTCTTGTAATGTGATAGCGAAGTTATGATATCCCAATTAGCAATAGATTAAAGATGGAAAGTGGGATAATTAGCAAGAAGATTGTAGATAAAAATTCATGTTTAGACATAAAAGTTGAGAGAACATCTCTTATATGATGAATTGGTTTATGGTAATTGGACCCCAAATTTGGACTGACTTGTTTTGCCGACCATTAACAATGTTCAAGATAAGGACTTAGAACATAAAATGATATCATTCGATGATGATGACAATGATGATTCTTCGAATTCATGTCGCTGATTCGGAGGATAAGGACCAAAATTCTAAGGTTGAAAGCCTTCTCCCACGAGTTCATTACAATTTAGTACTGAAGGGGTGGGGGAAAAAAAAGGAATAGTAGAAGTAGAAATCTAAGCTATTCAATGGTTATTTTTGGAATCAATGTTCAGTTTATTAAATATGTAAACCGACGGATTAATTATAAAGTTGTGTCACAATCAAAATCAATCAGAAGAAAGAAGAGTTCAAATCCTATTTGGGTTTTGAATAGGAAGAAGATGATGATTTAACATAATCCGTGGAACTTGGAATCCAAGGAAATCCATGCAATGTCACGTCGACCCTTTTGTCTATAGGTAGGGTTAGTGGGTTTTGATGATTTTTTTAAATAATTTCTTACGGAAGCTTTTTTTTTTTTTTTTGGGGATTGTCATTTTCTGGCCAAGTCGGCTTCCAACCACAATTTAGCCATTATATCAATAGTAATCGATCCAAATTATAATTCAAAGATTGGAATAATGATTATAGTACTCTTAGTTTGAGTTGCATTTTGGTAATAGTTGTCAAATGAGGATATTGAGTTATAAGGAGCACAAGATAAGGAAAAGGTTCCAATATAATTTACATGGAAGGTTATTTTTTGTTCAACAAGCAAGCCCACTAATATTTTAAAAATTGGATTAGAAATTAAATTTATAAAAGAAAGGTTTAAAATTTAAAAGATTAAACTTGTATTAAATCGTAATAAAATTAATATACAATAAAAACTGAAAAATTTTTAATAATTTAAAATAGTATTATAAACTCAAACAAGATGTTAGAATTTAATCCAAGAAAAAAATTGTTACTAGTTTAATTTGGTTTTTAAAAATAATTTAATTTATAAACTAGTTGATTTTTAACAATAAAATTTATTATAATAAATTAAAATTGATCTATTCAAATTTTTGTGGTCGAATTAACTGAATTGATTCAAGTTTTTAACTATTGCTTTTAACTCAACCATTTTGCTTTATCATTACACCATTGTTTTAAAAAATCCAAACTTTTTCAAATCATATCATAAGATTTTAGTTAGATACAATAACAATAGCATCGACAAATATCTTAACACTAAAAATTTTGATAGAAATGAGGTTTGAAGAGGTATAAAAACACCCAACCTTATCCGTAACTAATAAAAATATTATTTCTGATAAACCCACAAGAAAAGGAAAAATAGAGGAAAAAAATTTAAGAACTATTTGAAAAAAACAAAAGTAGAAAATATAAACAAATAATTGCATAAAAATAACTTTAAAAACAAAATAAGAATAAAGGAGTTCAAATTCAAAATAAAAAGATAACGGATTTAAAATAAAATAAAACAAAGAATAAAAAAGTAAATGATAAAATAAATAAATATATATAAACAAGAAAAAAGATAAGCTTCTTAGGGAGTGGTCGAGTCGATGGAGTAAGAGATATAGGACCAAAAGGTCCTGTGTTCGAATCCTCGTATCTACACTTTTTAGATCGAGCTTGTCATACAGGACTTTGCCTAATGTGAAGTACTTAATTGGCGTGATTTGCAAATTATTGCTTCAATCCAGAGGTTTACTTAAAAAAATTATATTTCAATCTAACATTATTTTTTTTAACCATAATCATATAAAAAGTATTTGCAATTGTTATTACTTAAATACATATTTAATAAAATTTTGATATATAGAATATCTCGTAAATTGCATAATTAGAGTATAAAATTTAGCGAAGAAATAATTCAAAAGTTGCTTTTCTTTAAGATTACATATAGTTTCTTCCCACCAAGTTTTCATATTATTAAAGTTATTGGAAAGAAGGAAAAAACAAATTAAAATAATATATAGTTAAAGTTACAAGTTACAACCATAAATAAAGGAAGAAAACGACTATTTGTCACTTATTGAAGAGCCACATCTCAGCCATAGAACAATATAAAGTAGAAATACTACAAAATGACTCATCCCCTCCTAAGCTGCCATACCATATTATTTTAATCATACTTTAATCCCTTTTTTAATCTAAAGATCACATATATAATATTATCTTACCCCATGATTCTTTGATTATATTTATTAGTAAGATAACTATATCCGAACAAGTTATATTTATAGTATTTATATTTTAATATTTACCAACATTTAAAATTAAGCAGATAAGGCCTTTAAAAAAAATAATCACTTGAGCTTAATTGGTGTTCTTAAAAGGTTCGTATCTAGTAAAGCCTTTTTAGAACGTAGATCGTAAGATATCTATCTATGGAATGATTTGCATGACTTTATGTGTACTTTCAAACGATTATACTTTCAGTACTTTTGGTTACATAGTAAGCATATTAAAATACTAAGAAAAAAATTTCAAAAGGGTTGGCTGAAAATGAAGAACATGACAAAAAGCAACGGTGGCTCCTGAATCGGTAAGTCATAATAAGCAGCTTTTGATCAATTGAAGAGACATATGATAAAGCGTATTTGTTTGTTGCCTAAAATGGTGTTAAGCTCGGTCTTGTACTTAGACATGTTCATCGAATTAGCCAATTTTAACATTGAAATGAAATATATATTATTTTTTAACAAAAAAAAAACAATGGTTAATTTAACTTAATTTAGGGTAGTTATAGGCAGTTAACTTGTCGCAATAATTGACTTATAAATTTCACTTATCTCTTTTTCATAATCGAATTTTAGTATTGGAGAGACAATAAGAGAGAGAGAGAGAGAGAGAGAGAGATGAAAGCTCAGCCTCTTAAAAAGAGCATTTCGAGTACATGGCTAGGTTGTGATATTATGGGTGTGAAAATAACACGGTTAAAGCTAAAAGAAGATCTGATTGAATTGATTTAGCGTTAATAAAATGTTATTGTATTATTTAAGTGGATGTTTGTTTTCATTTTTGTTTTTGATTTTTTGTTTTTATTTTTGTTTTCAAATTCAGTTAAAAAATATGTTTGTTTGAGTTTTTAATTTTAATTTTTAGTTTTGGTTTCTTCTAATTTTTAAAAATTATGAAAACTATAAAAAGTAATTTTTGTTTCTTGTTTCTGTTTTTTCTTTTCATAATCTGATTTATTATCATTTAAATATATATTGTTTAATTACTAATAAAAATTATGAATAATTTACTTCAAGATTATATATTTAATAAATTAAAATTAATTATCAATAAAAATTATGGATAAATTAATTTTATAATTAAATTATATGTAATTAAAATTTAATAATTATTAATAAATATAATTAAATTTAAAATATTAAAATATTAAAATAAAATTTGATTAAATAATTAAAATATATTTCAAATAAATATTAATTTATAACTAAAATTTTAATTTATAAATTATTTAATTTATTAAAATAAAACAATTTTATTAATAATTTTTAATAAATATTACGTAAGAGATTAAATAATTTTATTTAATTAAAAATAATTTATCTTTAAGTTTTATCTAATATGTAATTATTGTCAATAATAAAAATATAACTACATTAGCATTAACAATCAAACAAGTTTTGTTTTTATTTAAAAGAAAAACAGAAACAAAAAATTGAAAACGAAAACTGAAAACTATAACGAAAAAATAGAAGTAGATAAATATCACATTTTAGTATATAATTTAATATAAATATCACGATTGAAACAATTAGCTGGAATAAAATGAAAAAAAATTAAAAATATATTGATGTCATAAAAATTAATTAAAATATATCTCTTAGAAAATATATTAGAGTTTACTTATTTAATTTATTCGCATATAAAAATAGAAATAACGTATTTAAAAACAATTAATATTTTACAAAATTTGTAGATTAGTGTCAAACTTTTAAAAAATTTTAATTTAGTAATTAACTTTTTAGATTTATACAAATCATGTTAAAATATCATTTTTGTTTATATGGTTAATAAATGGACATCTATGTGATATTTAATAAATATGTCATATTAATAAAAATAATATTTTAACCTGATTTATACAAGTTTTAAAAGATTAGCCATTAAATTAAAAATCCTTAAATATTCAATTCTTTTGAATACGTTGTCTTAAAAATATATTAAAAATATAAATTGGTTATTTTGTAATTCATTTTAAATAATATTTTTAATCCACTTCATATAACTTTCCCAAGGTACTTAATTTTCTCCCCTTTTTTTCAATTTATTGATTTTCCTTTCATAATTTTTAGCCATTTCTAGCAATTCCATTCCAAATTATTGAACCCCATCTTTTAAGAATTGTTTTCTCTTCGTGTTTCGATGATTGAATCCACTTATTGCACACAAGAGTCCAAACAATATTATCAATTTTTTATAAAAAATAATAGTTATATGTCCTTTTCTTTATTTCCCTACAAAAGTGAAACGGATAGAAAAGAAGCTCCGAGGGATCATGTTCAAAAGCCACCAAACAAAGCAACAAATAAAGAAGAGACGAGAGAGATATATCGGATACATCCATCATCGGATACATCCATCCTTGGAGTATGATGCTTAGGGCAGGGGCCCTCACTTGTCATCTCCTACGTGACAAGTTG
Organism: Erythroxylum echinodendron; assembly: GCA_027575705.1. NCBI lineage: Eukaryota > Viridiplantae > Streptophyta > Magnoliopsida > Malpighiales > Erythroxylaceae > Erythroxylum > Erythroxylum echinodendron. The sequence goes on from JANZXR010000172.1 coordinate 1,670,657, forward strand.
GAGAGAAAAGCAAGCGTCGTGGGTGTGGGGGGTCCATCAACCCCATCATGCGGTGGCGCTACTATAGCGAGAGTTCGTCCCTCGTGGGTCCCACATCAAGCCGAAAGTTTAGGGGATGTGCCGGCGTGGCAGTTATTTCAGTTAGTTGTCTCTTTCTTCGGTTAGTGAAAAGGAAAAAAAAAAAGAGAAAAGAAAAGACGAAAACTTTGGTTTCCTCTTCAATGTCGTGGAATCTCCAAAAGCTTCTGTCTTTTGAAAATGGACTTGAAATGTCAAGGTTAGAGACGATGTGTACAACTCGTCGAGTATATTATATTATTATTTGAGTTTTTTTAAAATAATATATATATGTATGTATTATAATATGTAAGTTTCTTGTATATTGTTTTCCTTCTAAATCTAAAGAGTATATTTCTCATTAATTATGTTGATTTAAAAGAATTAAAAATTTATAAACTATGACATATATGATATGGAAGTAGGTTATCCCTTTTAAATTAGATACAAGACACTCTACTATATCCCTTTTTATGTATTTAATAAGATATAACCTTTAATAGATAGAGATATACTCTCACCTCTTTTCATTAGCCTTGTGAAGAGTGTTAATATCGTTAAAATAAGGTCCTCAATCTTGAAATTTAAGTTGAGATAAAAATGAGGTCGATCAAAAAGATTTAAACTTTAAAAAAGATTGTTCATTTTCAATCTTATATGTTATTGTTAGATGTTCTTTCTTTTTCACGTGGGATTTATTATCCCAATACTCCCCCTCACTTGTAACCTCTTTTCGGATTTGTCAAGTGAATTATTTGAGATTTTTTGAGCTCCATGGTCTTTACTGAGCCGTTGGACCTTATAAGTTTTGATACCATCTTAAAATTTAAGTTGGGTTGAAAATAAAGTCGATCCAAAAGATTTAAGCTTTAACGAGAATTGCTCATTCTCAACTTTATATGCTATTGTTACATGTTATTTCTTTTCATATGGATTTATTATCCCAATACTCAAAGGAATTATTGTAATTGTTATTATGTCAAACATTTAACAAAAATACAATTTAAGATATTTTTCTTTTAGCAAAATAAAATAAAATAATTAGGTTAATTTTAAATAGAATGTAAATAGTGCTTCTAATTAATACGAATAATAAGTGTAGAATAATAAATTATGCTACTTTAACACTTGAAAATTAAATATAAAATTAATCATTGCATAATTAATTATTACTTATTTTAAAAATAATTTAGTTTAAAATCTGAATTATATTCGTTATTAGATGAATAAATAAGATTTAGGTTTTGTTTTATTATATTTCTTTAATGGTTTCAAACAAATAAAAACATACTTAAAAGCTTTGGTAATTCATAAGTTCCATGTCGTAGACCATGAAAGTTTGACTTAAAACACAATAGGAAGTTTGAAAGTCAAAAGGCATAAATACTCGATTTTTATTAGTTATGCATATTAAAAACGTATTTTTAAATATAAAATAGGGTATTTTATTCCTTGATAAATAGTTTATATAATAAATTTATCTAGTTAGTCAATATTCAAAACAGTTGAAAGTCAACCTTCTCCTCTTAATAATTGTGGTCTTATAGTACTTAATATCTGCACACTGCTGCTTGTCTCTCTCTGCATCCAAATTTGACACAACAGGCTATATACTATGCGTGGACCATCTTGCTTAAGCCATTATGAGTTTCAAAGAGGCCGTCGACTTGACTAATACGAAAACGATCCTTAAATGACCTAAAAGTTGATCGATCAATTCAAACGCTATAATGCCTATTTCACGTCCGTACATAATTCATTAATTCACTTTCACTCTTTTCAATTTCTCGAAATGAAAATTTCATAAAGGAAACTATTTTCACCGCCTAGACCACTTATTTAATGCAATATAACCTACTTTTTAAAGGTACTTATAACAAAATTAAGGTTAAAAATACTAGTACTTTGTGTGATTTTTTCATTTTACAAATTATTTTTATTAATATTTAATAATAATTTATGATTCTCAAAATATAAGAATTGAAATAAAAATTTAAATAATAAAGGATATAACATTCATAATTTAAAAAATTATTGTTAGAATTTTCCCTTTTAAAAATAAAAACTCATAATTACTATCTTTTGTATCTATCCTAAATAAGACATTAAATACAAATAAAAATATGTAAATTCCATTTTAATTTAATATTTTATAAATTAAATACTTCAAATTAAATACCTCTTATCACTTGAGCTCACTCCTCAAAGGGCCACTTAGTATTTTTTTTCTCGAATGCACTAAAATTTTCCTAAAGTACAAGACTTTATTTCCTTAGAATTTCGGAACTCATCATGGGACAACATCTCATAAATGTAAACTCCATGTTTCACATGAACATATATTATTACGTTAGTTGAAACACTTCGATACTAACTTGTTTTCAGGTTCCCACCTGACGAGGAATTGCAGAAACAAAAGCAAAGCGGAAAGAAAAGAGCAGTCCCGTCCCATCCCCAAAGTCTTGTCAAAAAACATCAAAAGACGCAATAAATCTTTTGCTCTTCCCTGGCAATTGGTTGTCACCAACATAACTACCTCTCATCATTACTTGGTTTACCCATGATCTGCTCTTAAGGACTGATCTCATCAAACTCTGTTTTCACAAAGAAGCCGCGTGAAATGAACTCCGGTGTAATGCCTCACTTCACCTGACACCGCAAGACGGCCCAGTCGGCAGAGGCCGAGTGGGTGGGATACAACAAAGTCAAAAACCCCACGTGTCAATTCTTAGGCCGACATGTTGAAAGATTTGGCTTTGCACGCGTAGATAGCAACTGGTTTTTTCATGTCTGAACTCCGGCCACGCAATCGACCCCACCAAACGACTCGACTCCTTGTCATTTGTTTGTTTCAACCAACCAACCATCAACCAATTTCACTTTCTTCCTCCTCCTTTAGTTAGGTCAAGTTCATTTACAATACCTACCTTAACCACTTAATGCATTAACAAAGTTGGAAAGAAAGAACTTAAGGTAGGTCTTTGATTAATGTTTTAAGACGACCGTCAATTTAGAATGTTTGACTTGGTTGTGCCCAGAGTGCATCAACCACGAAACACCCTAGAACTCTCTACAATGGAGTATAATTTGACCAGCTAACTAACTACATTCCAAAACTTTTACAAGGTCTTGGTTGTGCCTGCCCACAAGAACTTACAACATAAAGATCTCCAAAGAGGTTCCAAACGTTAAAGGTTATTTATTCGAGTTTTTGAATTCTCTAAACAATTTTAAAAATTTTCCATTAACTATTTTAGATCGGAATGAACTCATCTATTCATAAAATAATTTATTTAAAATATATTAAAATATATTGAATTTTGTAGTCTTAATTTAATTATCATATTTTTAAAAGTTATTATTTATTTCTTATAATATTGCTTAGTTATCATATAGGTTATTTGTTATATGTTGTTAATTTTTGTTCCTCTATAATATTAAAATGATATTATAATATTACATTTTAAGAATTTGATATCGCATTGTTTAAAATAAAAATAGGTAAAAATTAAACAAAATATTGCATAATAGTTAAAAATACTATAAAATAATAATTTCTAAAATATACAAACTAAAACGAAAAATAAAATTTTACTCAAGAAACTTTAGTATATTTAACCATAAAATAGATTATAAACTTTTAATTATCAAAAAGAAAAAGAAACACCTATAGCTTAGGCCACAAGTTGTGTACTTGTCATGTATTATAATATCTATCAATCGTCACGCATGCATTCTTCATGGAGTTGACATCATTCACATCGAGAGCCATCAGCCATGTGCTTCAAGAATCGCACTTGACCATCCATAATGCAAAAGACGCAAATGACGTTAATTTGGACCAAAAACATGAAGGTATATTTTACGTCCCAAGTATTCGACAAGAATAACATGTCCTTGTCATTGCTCTAGACTCCCTCTGCCTCTCTAACATGTTCGATGCTGATTTATGGTCGAATCCTCCGCCGACTACTTGCTGGTCGAGGCAAGTAACAAGTTGCAATGTGGCCCTGACCTAGTTCTGGCACGGACTTCACGAATACAAACTCACAGTATTGCTCCACGTGTGTGATTAGATTGCCTATGTGTTGAAAAGATAGATGCTTAAGTACACGTGTGGTGTCTCAATGGACACAAACAATTGCTCGTGGCCATAACCATTTGCTCCTCCCGAGCCCTTAAACTAAAGGGGTCGTGGTAAAAGAAATATACAGACACCTAATAAAACCTAAAGAGCTATGTTACAGTTTTTGTACGTGTGACATTGCGTTTCTTTTTATGCTTTTTAAATGGGGTTCCGTGGATGTTTCTTGTTGGCTAGACGGCCTACACTTTTAACCTTTGAGGCTTTAGTTAAACAAAAGCAGATTAAGACGACCTGATCTGAGTCAATTCCATTGTTGTGAGATGATAATATGGCTTCATTAAATTTAATCATACCATTTGACATACATGCTACTTGTATCAAAATTCTTAATCTTCATTAATTTTGCAAGGAAAGAGGTTAAAATAAGTACTTGAATAGTGGCTAAACGCAACCTAATTTCTTCTTAATTATATTATTGAATGTTAATTGGTCGTAAGTTCTGATAATTAAAGAGAATATCAATCAAGGAAATTATTATTTAATATGAGAATTATTAGCTATAGCAATGGAATTGATTCTTATTTTCATGATCGGTTAAAGAGAATCGATTTATATAGGAATCTTTACTCTTTTTTATCTGTTCTTTTTTGTAGGGATATTCTCTTCTCTACCTTCTATCTATTAAAACTATTATGGTCGGCTTGCATTATTGAGATTTAAGAGTATATAACTTATTCCTTTAATTTAATCACAATGGTGATTTTTTTAAAAAATAAATCAATAATGCTTGAATAAAAAAATTAGTTAAATAAAGGTTAATTTATTATAAAACCATAATTTCAATTTTTCTAAAAAATATAAACTATTTATTTTTTCAACTAAAAGGAAAACAAGTGGTTCCCCTCTTTTAACTCGTTTAGTTATATTTTAAAGGGAATGGATTTTTTTTTATACATCCTACGAAGGAATAGCTATTAACACTAACCTACGATCACCCCTATGAACACACTATGTAGTACATGATCAATAACTTATTATTGACAGAACATAAGATGTTTCATTAAACTTAGACATGGTACCTCTCATCTGGTATGGAAGCTAGCATATATAAATATAATGTTCCAAAAACAAAGCGTAGATTTAGGCGAAGAACACGGAATCACCCTTTAGATTATATAATTGTCCCTTTGCACTTTATTACTTCACTTTTGTCCCACTTAATTATAAATTTATCAGCAACTACGTGTATTTTTTGTAAGTAAACACCAATATGCTCCAAAGCATCACCACAAACATCGCCTCCTGTTTTGACAAACCGAAAGATCTTGGCCTCTGCGTGTGAACTAGCTAGTAATCAAACTGCTAATAAGATACCAACAAAAGGCTTGGCTTAAGGTTTTCAAAGAAAGACCAAGATGCATGTGAAAAATTCAGGAACGTGCCGACCATAATAGTATGATCAGAATCTTTTACTTTCTTTCTGTTAACACATTTGATTATGAAATTGAAACAAATGTAATGATCAAGACTCAAGACCCAAATCTCCAAGTCTGAAGAGCTGATTATTTTATTATGTTTTTTTAATACAAATTCTTGGGCTCCAAGTAATCTTTTTCTTTTGAATATACATTTTGATTACACATATTTTGCCTATATTTTAAGGAAATTTTGAAAAAAATATTTAATTTTAAAATAAAATTAATTCTAATTTTAAATTTTTTAAAAAAAATTCTCAAAATTTGATTAAAAATTAATAACAAATTACACATAACATAAACATCACACTTATACTAATTAAATGTTATTTATATAATAATTCAACTCAATTCTTAAACTCGAATCGAAATAATTTAATATAACTCAAACTAATAATTTATTAGACTTATCTTAAATTATTAATTTAAATCTTATTTAATTAGTAATAACCGAAGTTAAGAACTTAATTAAGTTATTATTTTATCAATATTTGATTAGATTATATTTAATATTTATGTTAGGCGTATTTTGTCATTATTTCTTAATCAAAATTTTTAAATATTTAAACAAATTAAAGTTTAGAAATTTATTAAAAAATTTTAATTTTTTTAATTATAGAAAAAAAAATTCCACTGGATATGCCTAGTTTCAAGGGTAGATTCAGAGTGTCCTGTCCTTTTGTATTTTTTTTTTAAACCACGCTCTGCAGTTGCTTTGCTTCCCAGTGTTTGCCTGCCATTGCCTGCTCTATTCTGCAGTTTATAGCTTTTTGACTGAATTTATTTCTACTTGAAGAACCCAACAGCTTATGCTTGCTTCTGACTCTGGTACATTCTGGTCTCTCTTTTTGAGTGTAATTAAATTATACTCATCGAGAGTTTAATCACTCAGTACATGTCTAGATCAAAAGTTCTGAACTCGATCATGTCCTTAATGAGCTTGTTTTTAAGTCTAATACTGTACTGTGAGACCTAAATAATTCCATAAAGCAACAGAAAAGTCCAAGTCCTACATTATAGGCCGGTTAGCTAGTCCTCAGCTCCTCCATTATTCTCAACTTTAGGTGCCAATTGCTTAAGTTCTCACAGCAAATTCTGACTCAGGAAACACGTGTTCGACTTGTTTGAATCTGCATTAAAACTTTTGGCATTTTTGTTCGATTTTATACATAATCCAAGCAAGCCAGTCAAAGACATTGAAGTACAATAACACTATTTACTGACGATACGGCTGTTGAAGTTTCTAGTTAATCGTTAAGCTATATTAGATTTTTCAATTTATATTACCCCCAATAAATCATTAATAAATTGCATAAGAAAGTCAATTCTTTGTTCTTTCTAAACTAGTCCAACTTATTTGAAAGGTCTTTTAAGATTTTCAGGTAATAAAAGTCTCATGTTTGAATTTTTATCATCATCATACGCAGTGCTTCCCGCATAATATAGGGTTTAAAGAAGTCTGATAATATACAATCTTATCTTTACAAAATAAAGAGACTATTTTTAATAGACCCATAGACAAATGTGACATAAAGAATTAAAAAAATTTTAAGATGATGATGACGACCACAATAATAATGATGATGATGATAATGATGATGATAATAATAATAAGAAGAAGAAGAAGAAGAAGAAGAAGAGCTCGATCAGCTGATCAAGCAGATACCTAGTTGATTAATCAGATGCACACGACAGAAGAATCACATACAAATTAAACCTAAAAAAAAGGCAGAAGAAAGAGATATGCAAGAATTAATAAATTAAAAGCAATAGTTAGAACGCGTGTAATAAAAAAGTTGAGAAAGCTAGTCAGTGGTAAATATACCGTAACTAAAGCCTTTCCACATATAGAACTTAGATATAAGTAGTGAGGTTAGAAGTATAGGCGAACTCGTTTGTAGATATTGGAAACTCCACTCGCCACTCACCGTTTGAATTTTCATGATTTCGTAAAATTTTTATAGATTAAAAGGTATAAGTTGTATTATATTGAGACATTTCAACAATTAATAGTTAACGGTAAAACAACGTACTACTCACATGTCAGTATAATTTTTACTCAATTGTTGTTATTATTATAGTACTTAAATTAAATTTATTGTTTAATTTTAAGTGATTTGATTGATAAAAAATGTATTCATAATATATAATTTATGAGTTAAAAATAATTATTATATTTACCAGTTATAAAAATAAGTTAATTCCTTTTTATTATGATAAGTCATAATTCAAATACTATTTATTCATTTAGTTAGTTAAATTAAAGAATTAAAGTCAACATAAGTGTTTTCGATTCAACAAAGTGAAGGCATAAAGAAAATGATTTTTAATTCTCAAGTTCCAACTCAGTAACTAAGTAAAATTTATGAGATTATTTCTACGATTGTATCTAATCTTAAGTCAAGTTATTTACAAGACTCGTAGGGAAAGTAAAGTGAATTTAAAATCTGATTCTTCAGAAAATAAATATATAAAAAATAAAAATATTCACATGTTTGGATACTGCTAAAAATTTTAGTAGAAAAGTTGAGTGAATTCTTATTATAGTGTTTGGTATGCAACAACATTTCATGAAATGTATTTAAATTTTGACTTGTGTTTTTAATTATATCCCTACAATCCGAATAAAAATTGAAATCGTTAAATAATGTTACTTTGTAATACAAGTTACATTATTAAATTTTAATTTTTTTTTATGATATTCTAATCATATAATATTATTATATCATAAATATAGTAATGAAAAATATTATAGTATAAAGATAAATCATAAAATTCAAAAAAATATCAAAAAAAGTTTTAGCATTGAAAATAACAAATAGTTCATCTGAAGATTATCGTAGAGTTGAGAGAGAAGGAAGGGTTGAATTGGCTAGCGTATTTTTTAGATTAATTTCCTGAGAAAAGTAATCTAAATATTAAGGAGAGTGATAGAACTTAGAATATAAATAAAGCGGTACTACTTTCTCAAAATTAGAAAAGTTTTTACTTTCTTAACAATTTAAAAAAATGAACCAAACGTGATAATATAAATTTTAGAAAAAAAATTACTTTCTTCAACAAGAACTCATACCAACCAAACAAGACTTTAAAGTTTTTAATTGGAAAGTAAATCATTGCTACAATAAATAAATTATTTATGAAATTACTGCTATGTAATAAACTTGAAATTACCTACAAAATTAAATCTCATCAACTTATGTGTGCTTTGACATCAATTAAAGTTTTGATTGGCATTTCTATTAGAGAATTAAATATATCGCATTTTACAATTTGGTAATTATATAGTTTCTTTTAAAATTTTAGTCTTAAATTTATATAAAAAAGGAAATGATTAAATAAGAGGTAAGTGGATATACCCATTAAATATATCTTTAAGTATAAAATATACATATAAAAATAATAATAAGTTGATTATTCAAATTGAAAAATAATATAAACCTCTGAGATTGTTAACTAATTATTTATTACAAATTTATTAACTTAATATGTAATTTAAGAATTAGGAGCTATTTTAATAATTTGTTAAGTATGACTTGACTTCGCACACATATCAACATCTCTTTTGACTTTGATGCCCTTTCCTGGAAGCTATAGTTTTACCTTAAAATGGTTAAACTAATTATGGTAGCTTTCCTATCCTACCGAGAAAAGGAACAAATAATAGTAAAATAAGTTCGAGTTGAATTATTTAATTAACGAGTTGATTAATTAATTAATTATAGAGTGGAAAGCAGCTGTTAGTTTTTCTTTTCCTTTTTGGTAAATTAAGTGGCTGTTGGTTTTTGCATTTCAGGTGATCAGTTGCTAGTTTTCTCTTTGCATTACAATGGGCGTTTTCTATTCTCTACCAACGCTTGGTCTTAAATTTAAATTCCAAAAGATGATATTATGATTTTTTGAATTTCTGTTAAATAATTTAATCGAATTTTATTATTAAAATTGATTTAAAACGTATGAAAATAAATATTTAATAATTTTAAATGATAAATAATAATTTTTGAATGTAGTGAAAAACATACAATATATAAGACTATTTATGGTTGTCATCTATGGTTAACACATGTGATTAAGAACCTTTATAATGAGAGATCAAAACGCCGCCGCTCGATGTCACCGGAGCAAAGTAAAAGTAAAACCAAGCACCTCTTGGGTCTTGACTCGGAAGGACACGTGGCAGAAACCCATTTAAAATAGAGTCAGCCAAAACTTGTAGGCCACGTAGAGGAAACTATTAGCTGTCACAGTAGTTATGGAAAGACGGCTAAGCGCCAAAGTTCGGGCGGGTCCCGCAAGTGGGGATGACGTGGGTCCCCCCTGATGATTTCAGGGGCAAGGGGCCCATCCATGCCATTCTTTTAGAGTGGGACCCACTTTGAAGCGCGAGTCCATGAGGAGGAATGGTGGTGTGGTGGCGCTCAGCTTTCTTTTAGCATTAGCACGAGGCCCTCTTTCTCGTCTGTTAGTGCCTTGGTTTACAACTATAAAGCCGACCCATTGCCCTCACTCTTCTTCACATCACAAAGAACCAACACTCTCACACGCTCTCTTCAATTTTCTCTGTTTCTCCATTGTTCTTTTTCGCTTCCTGAATCTTGCAAGTGATTCTTAAGAACAGAGCGCTCTGTTTCTTTTACCTTCTCTGTTGAGGGTGGGTTTCTTTGGTTTAGTTTTATTGGTTTTTTTTGGGGTGTAGGAGGTGAATAATATATGTTGTGTTTTGTTGTTCCAGCAAAGTTTGTAGCGAAAGATGGCGAACAAGAATGTGGTGGTGTCTGATGCTAAGTCTAGTCTTGCCATATGTGTTCATGCCTCCAACTCTTCTATCTTCGCTGCTTCTGCACAGAAACCACCGGCTGTGCCTGGTGGCTACTTGTCTATTGCGAAAACCAAAGTTTTGAAGAACCTTGAGATCAATGGAACCGCTAGAATTAATGCTTGGGTTGATTCTATGAAAGCTTCTTCACCTACCCACATCAAGTCCACACCTTCTCTTGCAGATGAGCAGAATTCTTGGATGGTGAGTACTTACTGTCAGGAAAAAAAGATACCAACTTTCATTATGTTCTTTTTTCTTCTCTTTTGCTTGTGTTTCGATCATCTGATGAATCTGGTTTGGTTGGATATTTTTATCTACAGCTTGGCCTTCCATCAGCTTTAGACATGTTTGAACATATAATTGAGGCTTCGAGAGGAAAGCAGATAGTGATGTTTATGGATTATGATGGGACACTCTCTCCCATTGTTAACGACCCAGATCGAGCTTTCATGTCCAAGAAGGTCCGTCTCTGTTTTCAATACTCCTAGTTCCTTTCTTTTTCATAACACTTCTCATGATTCTAAAGCTTTTCTTTTTTCTGTTTCACGTCAAATTTAGATGAGAGCAACAGTGAGAAAGCTCGCCAAGTTTTTTCCTACTGCTATAGTGAGTGGGAGGTGCTTAGACAAGGTAAATTCTTTTAACTATCACCGTTCTTTCTTGAAATGTAGTTTAAGCTAACGAGTATATTTCACTTTTTCTTCTTAGCTTGATCTCTAACTTGGCTGGTTTTGTACCATTTCGTACGTTTAGGTGTATAACTTCGTACGATTAGCAGAGCTGTATTACGCTGGAAGCCATGGAATGGACATTAAGGGACCAGAAAAAGGCTCCAAAAACAATAAAGTATGTGAGCTTTATCTTTAACTTGCACTTGCTACTGATAAAAACGTTGCTACTGTTAAAAAAAGGGTATTCCTTTGTTTCTAACTACTCTTCTTGTACTTCCATTTTTATGTTCTTTTAGAGCACTGAAGCTGTCGTATTCCAACCTGCAAGTGAGTTCCTTCCGATGATCGACGAGGTTAGTCATTTTCCATGTAAATGTTTTCGCTCAAGACATGGTTAATCAGAACGAGAAGTACTAAGAATGATGTGGTTTCTGCAGGTTTACCGTGAACTTGTGGAGAAGATAAAATCAACCCCAGGTGCTAAGGTGGAGAACAACAAGTTCTGTGTCTCAGTCCATTTTCGCTGTGTTGAAGAGAAGGTAAATAACATATGTTAACCTTACTGACATCTCCTCCCTCCAAAATAAACATTGTCTAACTTAAATTATGCATAAAAACTTGCAGAAATGGAGTGAATTGGCACATGTAGTTAGGTCAGTGTTGAAGGAGTACCCAAAGCTTCGACTTTCTCAAGGAAGAAAGGTGCGTGTTTGTACATGACATGGCATCTAATGATTTGCTACGATCATCTCTGCTTCAGCTTTCTTTTTCTTTTCATTTTTTTATCAGTTTTTAGTATGTGGGTAGACTCAGAGTTTGTCTCACTTAAAATAAATTACTCACAACTACTACTTCTTTGTGTGCAATAAAAATACAGGTCTTGGAGATCCGTCCTACCATCAAATGGGACAAAGGGAAGGCTCTTGAATTTTTACTAGAGTCTCTAGGTGAGTTTCACTGCTCTTTCTCACTCATTTCAAAGCGTATATACATTCTTCCAACAAAGTTTTGTCTTGTGGGACATTTGTTTATTGATAAAACCAGAACTAGAATCCCATCAAGTGTCTTCAAGGAAGCCACCTCTCCACTATGTTATTTTATTAACTTATATATATATTATTCTTGAGTGAGCTCTAAAACTTATGTATCTCCTGTAGGGTTTGCCAATAGCACCGATGTTTTTCCTGTTTATATCGGAGATGACCGCACGGATGAAGATGCATTTAAGGTATCCAATGCTTGTGAGGACACAAAAAGTTATATATTTTCATTAACTTCGTACTCTTCTTCATCTTCTTCTTCTTCTTCTTTTTTCAATTCTAATTTGTTTAAGTATATGATCTTCAGGTTTTAAGAGAAAGAGGACAAGGTTTTGGTATCTTGGTGTCTAAAACTCCCAAAGACACAAGTGCATTTTATTCTCTGCAAGAACCAACTGAGGCAAGTATCCTATATACTTGCATAATATTGTCTTCCTCTTCTTCTTCTTCATTTGAATCTACTTAACTTGTTATATAGCTCACTTATGTTTTTACATTTTTTTTTCACAGGTTATGGGATTTTTGCAACGTTTGGTAGAGTGGAAACGAGAGTTTTTACATGGCCAATCAAGAATGTAAAAGAGTACTATTATGAAGAAAGCATGAAACCCTTGAAGAAAAATGTAATTAAGGGTGGAATTAGAAAGTAATTTCTTGTTCAGTGATATAAATTAGAGTGAACAAGAGGAAAACAAAAAAGGGTGTGAGGACAAAAAAGAAAAAGGAAGAAGAAGGAATTGATGTTGTAACTATTTCTTGGCCTTAATGGCCTTGTACTTCTTTTAACTACTTTTGTACAAGGGTAAAGATAGTGTAATTTTTGTAAGTTGACTAAATGAATGGAACCTCTCTTTCTGTAACAGATATGGATCTAAAGATGAACACTTCAGCATGAATGCATGGTCTTTACAACATACATGGCCTATTTCTTCATTAACTTTAAAATCCATATTCTTAATACTATTAATTGCTTAATCTTATATTTCAAACCAATTCGAATAACCATTTAAATCTCAAATAGTAATGAACTATTAACAAAGAACAAGAGAGTCAATCAAATTCATTTAATTAAATTTATTAAAATAAAATTGAGTTGAATCGATCAATCAAGTTAGGCCGATATTATTTTAGAAATAAAAACTAATTTTTACGTCATTTTTTAGAATTTTTTTTCTCGGGATATCTTATATATAAAATTTTTGCTTGATTTAATTTCTTATCAGAAAGTTCTAGTCAATATTTGAGCTATATATGGCATGAACCAATTCATTCCTAGACCCTATACTAATCTACATATTCGTAATGCTTCTATTGCATGCAGTGATCACACAAATCAATACAACTTCATGGAGGTCTCAGACCACCCATTTTATTAAATTTGGAAGCACTTCAAAATTGGACATTTGGAGTCATAAAAACCTTAGTCATGACTATCTTTAATAAGCATCGGATGCCCATTGTTTTGAATCGAAACAGACCAAAATCTCAAAGGAAGTAGCCATCTCCACCTCAGTGATGCGTGACAGTAAATACTCTACTAATTATAATATTAAACCAACAATATTCACTATACGTATACTCCTTATACATACCTACAAATATACCTAAATCATAAGTATATGTCACTTGTCAAACTACATTTTTAAGCCCTTAATATATATTTCTATCACTCACTTAGTGAAGTAAACCAAGGATTCATTGTACTAAATTAATATGTTTTAGAGCGCTAAGGAAAGCTAACTCGAATAACCACCTCTCACTTACCCTTATGTATAAGGATCTGATTCAGCTTTCAAGAAATGGTACCCTAAATCTTATATACCCTAATTTTTTTAAAGATGATTAGTTGGGATGTTGGTATGAGAAGACATGCATTGTTACAATGAAAACCAATTAAAGGGTAACTAATTAAGCTGATATGACCTTTATTGAGTAAAGCTTAAAGACAAATTCTAAATATATATGGAGATAAGATATATCATTTTATGTTCATCTTTTAGTAAAACAAAAATTTAGGGACCCCATATTTTGGATTAAGCATCCCTTTTTAAGTATTACTTGAGGCATGCTGAGTCAAAAGAAACACATATGAGCTAGATAATTTATATGATGGGGCTATTATATTTGTTTTTATTGACTTCTTCTCCATGTTCCCATAAGCCATTGATTCAAAAATTTTCACACATTACCCAATAGATATGTCTTTGAGTCTTTCAATGTGTTATTAGGTCAATAATTGTTGCAAAGCAGTAGCACTTTACATTCTTGAAGGGGAATATTCATCGGCTTCTTCTCAAATCTCAATAAATTAGGATCTTTTTACTAAACCAAATCTCGTTTTGTAGTTGCAATTTGATCTCGTATTAAGACCACCTTTATTATTATTATCCCATGCTTTACATCGAGCTACTAACTAGCTCTAGCTAAGCTGTCTTTGATCAATTATTCAACTGATTCCTTACTTTTATAGGATTGATGGAGATCAAATGCAGCTAACAGAGTCAAATTATTGGGAAACTAATAATAGATTAGTGATGCTTTAAGGAAAACTATGAACGATCATTGGTTTAATTATTCTTTTTTTTTGACAACCTATACCTGTCTCCTTCTTTGCATACCAAAGATGTACATACACCCTTTTCTGAGACAAGGAGGAGAGAAGATTTTGGGATATTTTTAATATGCTTTAGAGATACCCTTTTTCTAATAGAAAATTATTGAGTTGGTACCATAATTGAACATAAGTGGCACACCAATGTAATAACAACTCAGTCTCTTCTTTTTTCTTCATTTACATAGTATAGATCATATAATTTAGTCAAAGATGTTCATGAGTTGACTGGATTTGTGTGTGTTTTAAACATTTATATATAAGAACTTATTGGATGAAGGGGTGTTACTATATGATAATCACAAGCCCCACAAGCAATAAGGAGAGGTAGCTAATAGCATTAGTTGGAATAGTCTAAGCAAACAAGGAGAGTAAAGTTGATCACAAACATAGGAAGAAGCCTAGTCCATTGGGTGCTTAGATTTGGAGGAGCCCCACCCCCACAAACAAACACAAACACATACACATATCTAATAAGAAATGAAACGAATCTGCCCTAGTGAATTTTGGAGGTTATTTTGTCATGCATGCTTTTTGGTTAGGTCTTTGAAAAGGAAACCCACCACCGAGGAAGGGAATCTGTGATTGAATGAGGAGTTGGAATCCACTTAAAAGAAGTAGTGAAGAGAGTGGTTTCGATGTGAAGAAAAATACATTCGGATTTTTCTTCCTTTTTTTTTTTTTTGGTGGAATAGAGACAATTAACATTCCTCCAAGCTTTCACAAAAACACTCCTTTGGATGTGTTTCTTTTTGGACGTGGAAAGATGGACTCCACTAGGTTCCATCGAGACTCCATCATTGGTGCCTTAACTGAAATAAACTATGCCTTTGTAAGCTTCAATAATTGATATCAAAAAGCAAGTAGAACCCTGCTCCCAAAGCAACCAACTCTCTTTCACTACCATCATTCATATCGTATAATCATACATACCTGTCTCTGCAGTCTTATTAGGGTACCTTTTAGACTTGTAATAAACTACGCTCATATATCAACCTATCCCGTCTCAAAAACCAGACAAGAACTCGAGATGTATGCAAAATCTTTCATGTGAACAACTGGACCATACACATTGTTAATCGGGATTCGGTCTATGCGTTTGGTATTAGAAATTAATGTGTTAAAGAGAAAGAATCAACTAAAGGGTTGATCTTGTAAGCAACACAGGTGAGGTGTTGATTTCTTAGGATACAAGTAAAAATAAAAAACGATTTTCATTCCCTGTGTCAATCTGGGGAATTGGTCCCCGCCTAGAGGGTCGAGCCACTAACCAGATAAAAGAGTGGTGGGTGGTTTGTCCTGCAACACCGTAAATACGATGGTCTTATATATAATTTTAAGTATATTTGATATGTCAATGGTGGCCGGTCTACTCATTGGTCGGATGTGCCTAACTCCTATAGTCACATGGATTCCCATGTGACCTAGATGCCATTGTTATGGGGAACATATGAACAGCACCTACGTGGAAACAGGATATTGGCTGACCCCTCTTGTCAGAATTCCTCTGACACCTTTGAATGGGATTGATGAGAAAAACCAGAGATCATTGAATAATTGGTAATATGTGGAATTGGCTAATTGGTTATCAACTTCCTGGTCTTTGCATGAGACCCAATGTTTATGGTTTTGAAGACCTAAGAATGGTAATCGGTCTGAGCCATTCAAACTAATTCGAGTAAAACGTGTTTTAGATTTTTTGAGTCAGATCTGTAAATGCTTGCAGTCCAAGTAATGGTTGTTGATGATGGAAACTAAACACCATGGGACTGCATTGAATGTGGGGAGAGAATGATGGAGGAAGTCAGTTGGAGTCTTGGAGATATGTTTTTGGTTTGTTCATGCATGTAGGTTTAAGACAGGAAGAAAGTTCTGAATTGGTGCATGAACAACTTGCGACTTTGATTTGGACCTCTGCGTCGAACCAAAACTTTCCGGGACGACTGCTATGATTTCTTGACCCTGTTGCAGGATTGTCAGTTCATTGACATTATCGTTCGTGCAATTATACATTATCATTTCATCAACCCTAAAAATTGACAGGAAAGACTTTGGCACATAGATTCAGTAAACTTTGACTGTCTTCCCCAAGTTGGCTGGGGGCATTATTATTTTAGCCAAGTTGTTAATTACCCACGAGTAATTAGAAGAAATTAATTAAAAAACAATTTATTTATAATTTAATGCCTTCAATTTTTGGGCTGAGATATAATGTTTTGCTTTATATATAAATTACTTTTCAAAACAAAAATTTATGAAATAAATTATTAAATTGGTTGCAATAAATTATTTGTAAAGTTTGGAATAAAAATAAGAATTGAAAAACTAAATAACTTCATATAAGTATCTAATTTTTAAATATATCTTAAAATACAAAATTAAACATTTAACTTCGGTGAATTTCATTTCATTGAAGTTCACTGTACAGAGATAATTGTCGTCGTGCTGGAAAAATATTATTAACATTTTACAACCAGACAACGTACATAAGAGAACATCCATTAACGAACCTGTTCTCTCTTCTTGTTAAGTGCTTTCTCATTCACCTTTTGATCTCTTTTCTTATTTTGTTTTTCTTGGTATAACTTTTGTCAAGTACTCGAGTTTGTCAAAAGCTGTTCACCACCTCTCATTTCTCTTTTAAACTCACTAAAATCCAATACTAAAAAGTGAAGGAAACAAAGTGCGAACCAGCTTCCTGCATCAACATGTTTCTTAGATTGAACAATAATGCATAGAGGATCGAACAAGTGTCTGTGAAAGTTTTAAGTCGAGAAGTATGTTAAGTCGTAACTCACGTATCGCTTCGAGCGGATACAAACTCCAGTAGTGGGGATTGGAAATCAGAAGATATGTC
>JANZXR010000172.1:1688373-1728531 GCA_027575705.1 Erythroxylum echinodendron
TTCTTTAGAGCCAAGGATCTCATTGTTTGGTGAAGATCCAAAGTAAGTTGATTTCTAGATCTATTGGAGTTTTGAAGAGCTTTTAGTTCAAAGAGTTTGGGAATGTACGAGTTTAAGCATTCTAGTGTAAGTTCAATGCTTTTAGTTCTATAGCTTCTTAAATGTGATTTTATTAAATGAGAACTTGATTTGTTGTAGGGAACCAAACAAGTCCTATCTAAGGTAAAGAGGAAAGACAATAGTGAATCTTCTATTATCAAACATTTTGGTGGGTAATGTATTTATAGTTATTGTGTGATTGGGTAGATTCTTGCCTATATATGTGTAACACCCCATTCCCGCTGGACCCAAACCTGATATCGATAGTGATATTCGAATCCGTGCCCCGCGAGGGTGGCGTGTCACATCACTTAACATTTAAAAACTCGGTATAATTTTTTTTGAAACTCATATCACTTAGCATTCATGTGGGCCCCCTTTTAAAAAAAAACATTTTGTCTACTTAAACTGAAAGCGAAACATATTACATTTCAGTAATGGATCATAAAGTACAGAAGGTGACAACTCAAATTGGCCCATTTTATTTAAAACCATTTATTACAACATAACGAAATTAACCGAAGCTCTTCTTAGCCACTTGGGCTCATTTCAATTTACAAAATACAAATCATATTCAATTTCTCAAATTATTACAAACTGAAATATTCAGTTACACACTTATACCGGGAAGAACGTCATGAATGCATGTACAGACATTTTTCATGTGCACAGATCCCTGTTCACAAATGCATGAGCATGAGATGTGTTATTCTAATTTCTCTGATTGGTCTTCTCGTATACCCGTTTCCCTGGTCCGACCCGATATATGGAAACGGGATGATACAATATGTGTGTACATGCATGTAAAAATTAGCTGAAATGTGAGATTATCAAAAATACTTATGATTTATGAACCTTGAATCTGTTATGCCATTGAACCATGTCCTGGCATTCTATTTAAATGAAAAGACCAACAAGCATAAAATTCGAACATATGAGTAAATGAATATGTGCTTTGTTTGGGCAAGAGTGGAACCATTCTGTTCGTCACGTGCACATTGACAAGAGCCTTCTCCCGGCTGCCTGCTTGTGGCATATGAGCTCCGACAAAGGACTCATTCTGTTCATGGTGTAAACTTCGGTTTCTCCATTCTGTTCATGGAACCCTCGAGCCATCTGTTGTGCATTACATTTGTAAACTACCAAGCATGATGTACTTGAATGTTATGTGTTCTGCTTTAAATCAGTTACTTGAAAATAACTGAATTGTTTAGTATCATTACATATGTATATATGCTTGAATTTGTGCTAATTGCTGATGGCTATAAGTATATTAGCCACTGAGCTGTGTAGCTCAACCCCCTTTTCTTCCCTCCTCAGGTGTAAACCAAGACGATAGTGATCCCTGCAAGGCATCAAAACCTCCTCATTAGTTAAAGACATTTGGACTAAGTCAGTCCTGTAATAGCTCATTTGGCATATCAGCATGGAGCATTTTTGTATTTTGGATTAAGTTGATGTGTAATTTGATTGTAATAACTCTGACTGAATTTTAAAATGAAAACAATGAAATTAATCCTGTGGTATGACTCTGTTATTTTAAAGTTTAGATAATGAAATGTGTATGTGCATGTGCATATTTGACGAAATTTGCCGACTGCTGTTAGTCTTAGGATAGCACCTAAGAGTGGGAAGATTGCATGTGAAAAACCACAGACGAAAGGAATCGTCTATGACGACGTCACAATACATAGGCAAAGAAAATATGAAGGAGAAGTATTGTCTGTGCTGACGTCAGAACACAGAGGCAAGAAGGATTAGTAAGGAGAAGTATCTTCTGTGCTGACATCAGAACACAGAAGAAAGGATGAATCAAGAGTAGAAGTATCGTCTGTGCTGATGTCAGAACACAGAGGCAAAGAGGATTAGTAAGGAGAAGTATCCTCTGTGCTGACGTCAAAACACAGAGGAAATAATGAATCAAGAGTAGAAGTATCGTCTATGATGACTTTAGAACACAGAAGATAAAAGTTAACCATAGAGGATAGAACATAGGCCAAGGATAATAAGAAGGAATTGAGAAGTTATGTTGGTTGAAGGATCCGTCTGTGTTACTGTTCACAGACTTCGTCTGTGGTACTGTTCACAAGGATCCGTCTGTGATATTGTTCACAGACTTCGTCTATGGTACTGTTCACAAGGATTCGTCTGTGTTACTGTTTACAAACTTCGTCTGTGTTACTGTTCACAAGAATCCGTCTGTGTTACTGGTCACAGATTTCGTATGCATTCTGTTCACGATATCGTCTGGGTTACTGTTCATGGTTATCTTCTGTCTTAGTTTTGACCCTCCAAAAGATATAATTGGCCTTCAAGGTCTTCATGAAAGTTGTAACTCTTGAAATCCTCTTTCATATTATTCAAAGAAACCCTGAATTGGATGTCTATAGCAAAAG
The DNA here is from genome assembly GCA_027575705.1 of Erythroxylum echinodendron. Lineage (NCBI taxonomy): Eukaryota > Viridiplantae > Streptophyta > Magnoliopsida > Malpighiales > Erythroxylaceae > Erythroxylum > Erythroxylum echinodendron. The sequence continues at coordinate 1,690,869 of JANZXR010000172.1, forward strand.
TTATACCGATAACCCCGAAGCATGTATATATGTAAAGTGTGGACTCGCCAACGCTACTCCTTGAGATTTTTCGGGTTGAAGTGGATAAATGGATTAGTCGACTATTTGAAGAGCTGGGCTGAACTTAGAAAGGGGAGCTTTGAGAAGATGACCCGATAATGGTCAAGGTGTTTGGTGTTAGAAAAAGCTCACGTTCTATGATATTCTGCATAAAAGTTGGAGTCCGGGAATGAGCTCCAACATATTCTCTTGGGCCTAATTTACTAGGCACTGAATAATTATATGTGGATATATTTATTGGGCTAGATTGAATTAAGTTATCAGGCTTTTATTATATAAAATATAATATGGGCCGAAACTTATTAGGCTTTCATAATCCTAATAGATTTAGGATTATAATATTCTTATTCCTAATAGGAATAAGGATTAGGGGTTCTTTATAAATAGAGAACCTATGTCTTATTAGATGAGAGACGAAAACCCTAGCTACCAATCGTTTATTTTCTGAGAGAAAAATTGTGCGGCGTTCAAAAAGGTTTTTTGGAACGTGCTAGCACACATTAGCTGCTGCTCGGATCGTTCATCCTTGTGTGGATACTGGTAGAGGACATTCGTGCATCGCCGCATCTATAAATCTAAAAAATAAATACCAATCCCCGTCAAGAGGTAAATTCGTACTTGTTGTGTGTTTTTGGTTATACTTTTGTTGTATAATATGGCCTATTCCGCTGCGTATTATAAATACACGGGCCATAAGCGATCCAACAAAACTGATGTGAGAGTCTCCTCGCTTGTAACATGCTTCTGGCCATCTCCACGACTGTTCGATTTTTTTGCTCACCGACACCGTTCTGCTCTGGAGTACAAGGAGTTGTTAACTCCCTATGAATACCATTATCTTCGCAAAACATATTAAATTCTTTGGACAAGAACTCTCCTCCTCTATCTGTTCAAAGGACTTTGATATGACACTCACTTTGATTTTCTACCATAGCCTTAAATTTTTGAAAATTTTCAAAACTTTCTGACTTGTTTTGCAAAAAAATACCCAACTCATGCGACTATATTCATCAGTAAATAGCAAGAAATAACGACTACTGCCCAAGGACTTAGTTTGCATAGGTCCACATAAATCAGCATGAATTAATTCTAGACATTTAGAAGCTCTTTATGCTTTTCCTATAAGAAAAGACTTTCTGGTTTGTTTCCCATAAATACACCCTTCACATAAATCAAGAGAGCAAATTTAGAAGCTTCAGGCCTTTTATATTCATGTGTCCATACCGCAAATGCCATAGTGTCGAATCATTCTTTATACTTGCAGCGAGAGCAACATTCTCTATGTTAGAAACATCTAGTGGAAACATCTTATTTGGAGTCATACTGACGTAGAACTGCTTGCCAGATTTCTTGTTTTTAATGATGCATGCATCATCATCAAATAAAATAAAATAGCCGTTTGCCATTAGCTGTCCCACACTCAACAAGTTATACTTTAAATCAGGAACAAATTAAACATTATCTAGCACTTTTATGCTACCTTGACTAGTGTCGATTCCTACTGTGCCTTTCCCTTCAACTTGTATCTCCCTTTTATTACCGAGTTGCACCTTAATCTTTTGTGTTTCATCAAGATTCTTAAACAAGCATTTGGAGCTTGTCATGTGATTTGAGCATCCGCTATCCAAAAACCATAAATCACTTGGCTTATCGGTAGTATCAAGACAAGCCATAAAAATTTTGTTATCCTCTCTATGTTCTGTTGCAGAAGACTCATCTTTGTACCAACAATCATCTAAAGCATGCCCATATACATTGCAATTAATGCATCTTTCTACTGCAAAATTCATAGATTGATTTTTATACCAACAGTCAGCTTGTACATGTCCATAGTTTTGCAATGATAACACTGAATGTTTCTCTTTGTGTTTCCTTGCTCATTGAAATTTAATCCTTTAGTTCTGCCTTTGCCTCTGCCACCTCCTTCAGTTCTGCCACTGCCTTTGCCACCTCGACCGCGACCACGACCGCAAAATCCTCCTCTTCCCTGACCTTGTCTGACTGACTGGCAACGTGCTTCTTTTACCTGAAATGCCTTTTCTTAATGATTTTCATAAGATTTGTTAATTCGTGATTCATGAGATTGAAGGGATCCCATCAATTCATCAACAGAAAGAATTAACAAATCACTAGCTTCTTCTATAGCAGCTACCATATGATCAAATTTCGGTGTCAAACATATAAAAATCTTTGCACAAATCGTTCCATTAGATATATTTTCACCATAGGACCTCTGTTGACTGACTATTGTCATTACCCTTGATAAGAAATCAGCAACCGATTCATCATTCTTCATAGCCAAGATTTCAAAATCACATCTGAGAGTTTGCAACTTTACCATAATGACATTTGAAGCACCTTTGAATTATGTCTGCATAATTGACCATGCTTGGTGTGAAGTAGTCGCTACTGCAATTCTCAAAAACATAGTCTCATGCACTGCTTGCTGGAGGATGAACAATGCTTTAGCATCTTTCTTCTTTATTTCATTTAGCCTTTCCCTTTCTTCCTCAGTAGGTTCCAGAATATCAACATAACCATATTCCATCAAGTCCCATAGCTCTTAGGACTTGAGTAATGTTTTTACTTTAATACTCCACCACTAAAATTTTTCACCGTTGAAAATGGGCAGGAGTGGTTGAGAAGTAGAAAATCCGGATATCGCTGCCATCTCATACAATCACTCTCACTTTCTCGTGTTTCCCAACTTACCCAATAAGTGTTTCACTCTTACACACTGGACCTAGAGACTACCCACTCGAATGCCACAAGATGCAAATAGCTCTGATACCAAGTTTTGTTGAGAAAAACGAGGAAAAGAAGAAGTGATAGGACAAATGAAAATCTTGGTTATTTTTCACTTTATTGTTGTTTTCACACTCATTCAAAAGTTAACATGCCTGATAAATAGGCGTACATCAAAAACAGACGTAAAAAAATCTGGAGTCACATATTAACTGCAAGCTAACTTTTAGGGACTACTTTTGACTAGCTATAAAGCTGAAACTGTTCATTATAGTCGGGTTTCAACAAAACAACCAAACTAAAGATATTTATTTTGCTACTGAAACCAACAAGAGAATCTTTGAATTATTCTTCAATATGATGATCCCTTTTTCTTTCCAAGACTGTTCTTGTAACGTTCGACCATGACCACATTTTTTGACTGAGGTACAACGAATATTTGGTCTTTGGGAATCTGAATAACGTAGGACGTGATTGGTGGAGGAGATTCTGGTGGGAGTAATTTTGATCTTTGACGAGAGGGAGGTCTTGGGAGGAATTTTGGATAGTTTTTAGGCGTTGAAGGTTATGGAGAGACCACACCGTCAACACTGCTAGCTCGGAACCCCTCCATTGGGAAACGGTGGACGGTGAAAGAAGAGGGCGGAGGGTTATCGTGGCAACAATGACATGTGATAGACGAAAATGGAGAGGGTTAGGGTATGCATGGTAATAAGGATTGCATGTGACCGATTGATTTTGGAGGTCTAACAAAGATGCAACATTGAGATCATTAAATTAGTTTTATTAATTAACGCAAAATATATAAAATTAATATAATACGTGTGTGTGTGTGTATATAGTTATCCAAATTTAAGTCTTTTTAAAATTTTTATTTTTATATTCAAGTTGGTGGAGGTTTGTGATTTGTCAATTTTGTTTGTTGATGGGATGTAATCAATTGGATAATCTTATTAAACCTACAAATGGATATTTTGTTTTCTATTAATTTTGTAATTTGAGATGATATATGATTCTTTGTAATTAATTAATTATATATATTATTAATAGAAGTACATGTAAAAATTCTAATTAATTAATTTATAATAAATTTCGATTAATTTCATGTTACTTAATGATTGAGTGAATTAAAATTTATTTTTAATTTTAAAAGGAACTAAATAGTATAATATTATATACATATTATTAAAATAAATATCTTATAACAATTATAAGTTTTAGGACAGGTTAGGTTTTAGTGTGGTATCTTGTATACCCAAATTTGTTCTTGAAATTTTTTGCTTAATTTTTGAATTTAAATATGGATTGATTCTTGAATTTTACTTTTTTTTTAATTTTGAACTTAGCCAATTGGAATAAATAGACGGAATGAATTTGTACAAGTATAATTATTATCACTATACAAAAATAAATAAACAAATAAATACCATTTTTTGTATTATGAAAATCCCAAAATTTGTTCAGGGGATAACCTCCCGAGTTGTCTTACCAAATCATTTATTAATTACCCGGTCTGCTCTTGGCTCGGCCCAGCCCAGCCACTGTTTTGACTGGCTGAAGGTTACCCCGTGGTCGACGGACCTGCCGACTTGACCTATATATATATTTTTTAATAAAAATATACAAAACGACGTTATTTTGGACGATTTTAACCCGACCTGCCTGGGCATACTATGGTCAGCCTGTGGCCTGCCCATAGGGCGACCAACCTAGGCCAAAAATCTGGCCTGGCAAGTCGAGCCAAAATTGTCATTCCTAGTTTGTTGTATAGATTATTTATTATAAATAGGGATGACAAAAAAAAGATAAGTTATAGCCAACCCAATTCGATCTTAACTTGCTTTATTAAGTTAACTAGACTTTGGGTCATATTTTTTTTCTAAATAAAAATTTGGTGCGGCAAGCTAAACCTTTGACTTGAGTCGTCCGTTCAACCTGAAGCTCGAAGTTTAAAATTTCATATATAACGATTTTATTCTAAATTTTTAAAATTTTAAAAAATATTATCAAAATAAATCAAAATTTAGATTGCCTAAGGTCGATCGAGTTTTAGGTCAAACTCGTACTCAAAAGAAAAATTTCAGTTCAAGTTTAAGTCTAAGTGAGTCTAATCAACCTATTGTCGAGCTTAATTATAAGAACTCAACTTCAAATAAATGAATAACAAATTAGATAGTCGTTATCAAGATAAGAGGCTAACCCATGTTTTGATTTATTTGACTCAACATTAGGGATGGCAATCAGCCGAGCGAGACTTGGGCCTGGCTCGACCTTAACAACTGGAGCCCAGGCCCTGCTCGAGGGCTAAGACAAATCTGAAGTTGGAGTTGTACTCAACCCACTCCAACTTTTTACAATTTAAAATGTCAAAATGACGTCATTTAATATATAAAGGTTGAGTCTCGGGTTGGGTTGAGTCTGAGTTTTAATTTTAAAAAAAAATCATGCTTGAGGGTCGATCAACCAAGGCCAGACCTGTTGACTTCAGGCTGAGCGGGGCCCTACTCAAAACCTACTGCATGACTCTTTTAATAAATTTTTTTGCTCATTATGGAATTTACTTTACCAAAATTCCTATTATTCTTTATGAAATTTTGTATTTATAGTTAACAAATATTTATTTACTATCTTCAATTGGTTGAAAAATGAAAATAGAATTAATATCTTTAATATCTAAAAATAATTTATTTGAAAGAAGATTAATTATAAAATTAATTTTATGAAATATTTTCTTTTTTTGTTTTTCTATTGATTGAAATTTCACTAAGGTCTCAAAGAACATAATATTACACTTTCGGATTACTTAAAATTAAACAAGAAATTGTGGGTCACCATGCACAAACTTGTAAGCTTTCCAAAACAATTTTCACACAAAACAACTATACATAGAAACCAACTGGTCTAGCAATTCCCACAGAACAGAAGATTCTGAAAAATGTTTGGCCTAACTTCTTCTTTTCAGTGCTCTGCCTCGTCCTCATGCCTCAGTGACAAATGTCTAGTGCAGTACCCGGGGGACTCACATTGTTCCCACTGTCCATTTTCCGGCTGCTTTAGAAGTCTCCGGTGATCGGATATCTCTCTAATGTTGAGTTAAGTCCTTAACATCGCCAACCTTGTGTTTCTTCATCAGCTGTGCCTTAGCATCCATCAATCCTTGCCTAACCTCTTCGTCATCTGGTGCTTCTCTTTGTAGTATCTGGTAGTCTTGTATTGATGCTTGCCATTTCCCCAACTGTTTCACGGACAAAGCACAACATCAGGTGCAATAGAGATGGCAATGGGTCTGAGCCAGCCCGAAATTGCATAACTATTCCCCATTAAACAATTTTCTAACTTTGTACTTGGGGGCTCGCCCAAATAGATCGGCAGCCCAATCCAATCCTAAGAATCTATGGCCTGAATTCAACTTGAAATTTGGATGCGCTCATGCCACCAAGTCCAAATGACTGCCCCAAAATAATATTGTTAAACTTCCTAAGGTCTTAATTTACTATGCTTAATGTAAGATTTTTAATAAAATAGAATGAGATGAAATAGTTTATAATAAAATAGAATGTAAATGAATGTAATATTAAAAAATTGTTATTTGAGAAGGATGGAAGGGTTCATAATATAATATGGTAAAATATTGTTAGGATGAAGGGTTTATAATACAATACAGTGTAAAGTTGTTTAACATTTTACATTCGATCCTAAACCCTTCAAATCAAAAGTTTTTCATTTTTACTGTTTAGGATGCGATGAAATGTAATAGAATCCTCCTCTTCCATCTCATTCCATTAAATTTCATTATAAATCCTCCTCCGAATCGATGGAATAATATTCCATTCTATTAATAAACTTCCAATTAAACATAGTCTTAGATCAAAATAACACTATTTTACGAAGTTTACTTAAAACAACATAGTTTTAGAATAGTGGTTAGATCGTTTGGAACTTTTAGGTCTCAAGCTGACCTCTCAAGTCCGAATCTTATTCAAATCAGATTTAAGTCATTAATTTAGGTTACGTCTAGTTCAAACAGTTATATTTACACTTAGCTCTATATGAAATCTAGATTTTAACTTAAATCCTAACTAGACCTGAACTTTTCGATCTAATCTAAAGTCTGATCAAATTTATGCTTGAGTTAGCTGGGATTGGACCTATACCAAATTTAGGCTGAATCGGACCGGCCACATTGCCAACGCTAAACAAGACTTACAATAGTCTATGATTTTATGAAATGATAACATATAATATGTTATGATGGCTGCTAAAGAGTAATGTAGTATTTTTTTCTGACCTTGGCATAGCAGTCTGCTCTTCTGAGTCTAGCTTTAGCATAACCAGGTCGTAGATTAAGCGCAGAGTTAATATCTTCCAATGCTTTCTCATACTGGTTAAGCTTGGACCGGCAAGCTGCTCGGTTGCAGAGTAACACTGAGTTGTAAGGATCATGCTCGAGCCCTTCTCCATAAGCAACGCAGGCCTCAGAGTATTTTGCTGCTTTGAACAGCTGATTACCGATTGATCGAGCTGTTGAAACAGCTTTCGTCCTTCTGATCAACATATTTGCTTCCTTGTTGTTACAGTCAAGCTTGGTTGCTCGTTGAGCGGCCGTCAATGCATCATCAAATCTGTCAAAAGATTGTTAGAACACAACTGGACCGTATGTTTTCATTAGTCTCACTTTTGAACTTGAATCAAGGCTTTTCTTGTAAATAAAAGTTGCTGTCAGGAAAAAGTAGAACAAATCAATTAAGCCATGATCTTCTGCTTGTTTGATTGTCTATATATATAAATCATAAGGTGCTTTTCTAGAAAGCTTAGGTTAGGCCTGAGGCCATTGGGTTTCAGGCCGAGTTCAGCCTAAGCCCGTCGAAAATTTTCTTTTTGCCAACTGTGGTGGACACTGCTGGATCACAAAATGAGTCAAAACTTTTTCTGCAGAAAGCTATTGAAGCAATGTTAGGTGGGTTTAAAGGGGTCCAACTTTTCCAAGTTCCAACTTTTAGTATCTTTATGGTTCTACTTTTTCCAGGCAACAATTACCCTTTTGAGTTGTTATGCAACATAAGTTTAGTAATCAGGTTTCTATGCTATATTCCCCATCATGAGCTTGTACAATCTATCACCATTTTCATCAGCAACTTGTGCAGCTAAATGAATTGCATGAACAGTTTACCATACACAAGACTAACCTGCCAGTGGCCATGTCAACCTGTGCTCGAACCACCAACAAATTTGCATTACCAATGGAACCGAAGTACCTCGTACAGGCATCAACTTCGAAATTCGGACCCTTTCTCAATGCTTCTTCTGCTTCCTGATGCCTGTGAAGCTTGATCAAGGCCTCAGCTTGCAGAGCATATATCTATCCAAAAACAAAAACGCGAGTGATCAGACAAATCCTACTAGTATGCATCTACAAGGTTGTTTTCCAGGCTCACCTGTGGAGCTGAATCTGCACCAGCAGATATAGCAGCCTCTGTCTCCTTTATCAGGGTATTCCAATCCCGATGTTTTCGAGCCTCTGTGCATTTACTGAGACGAACCCGAAGGACTTTGGCCTTGGACATATCATCAGGGTCAGCCTCAGGCCCCGCCTGTCTGTAATGATACACAGCTTTCTCTGCATCCCCTAACCTAAATAAACATTAGAAAATTGGGTTACAATTGAAGATTTAAGATGACTTAAGAATTTTCACTTCAGGATCATTCAGGTTTCATTAACAAGTTTCAGATTTTTACCTGAGATACAAGTTCGCCAATCGTTGATGAGCTCGATGATAATGAGGTTCAATCCTTATGGCTTCTCTGCACTCAAAAACAGCTTCAAGAAGCTTGCCTAGAGCTGTCAATGCTGCACTTTTATTGCTTCTGTATGAAGCTTTATTCGGGTCAATAGCGATTGCTGCATCATACAAAGCCAATGCCTCTGCAAAATTCCCATTCTTGTAATCTTCATTTCCCATAATTTTCAATTGCTCAGGATCCATTCTAGTGGATAGAGCCCTGCACAAGGAACCCGATTGGTCTGCACTTGACCTCTCTTCATTTTGTTTCTTCACCACATTTCCCATCACACTATTCGGATACTTCCCATTAGACTTGATGTTCTCTTCTTTCGTCTTAGGTAGGTAATCAAGAACACTATAAGAATTTGTGTGCCCTCCACCTCCTGATTGCTTTAAGTTCCCTAAGTTCCCCAAAAGCATTACGTTGCTCGACGAAGCCCGAACAAGGTTACCGTTTCCCTTTTTTTTCTGATGCTCAGCAATCATGTTCTCAAGCTCACCAGAGATTCCAATGGCCTCCTTAGGTAGCTTCGTAGCTTTAGCAGCCTGAACTTTGTTTTGATTCACTTGAACTTTGCTCGAACCCGCTTTGGTTGATTCACCTGGAAGTTTTCTTCCGTAGTTCTGGCATTGCTGAGCTGGAGGGATTCTGGGATGATTAGGAGCATTGGTGATGGGTTTCCGCGGTCCCTCTGATAATATACCTGCAGAGTTGTCTAAGAATGCAGACTCATCAGAGCCACTCCTACGCCGCCATGGATTGCTTGGTGTTTTCGCAAACTCTCTTCCGTTAACCACCGCAGGAACTGATCCTGTCGATGTCGACCTTCTCGGCCAAAAGCTTCTTCGACCAAAAACTGTGTTGTACAGCCCACAACCAGTTCCCCTTTCAGGCGAAACGTCTCCCATTCCCATCACAGGTTTCCTCCAGGAACTTCTATGATATAAAACAACACTACATTTTCAATCCAAACACGAAGATGATATCATCAGGATCACAAGAAACATTGATGAATATAAAATGAAAGGCCTTGTTCTGATCAAAACTAGCTCTCAGGAAAAAGGAAACAAAAGGGCATGAATGGATTCTTATATAGCCGAAGAAAAATTGAAACTTTGATCAAAGAAAAAGAAAAACGGCCGTCTGAAAGCTAAAGCCTAGCCTCCAGGAGATGATGTTCAAAGCCTCCTGGATACTGGCTTCCCGGGAAAGAAGTCTTCTCCTTTTCTCTCTCTTTTAGTAAGGGACAGATTATGAAATGTCATGATTGGTGTTACAGAGACAACATTTGACAAAATGGGAACAAAAAAGAGAAGCAACCTATCCAATATTATGTTTTGTTTTTATTGAAAGTATAAAGTTTTGGGAGATTAGATTATTCCATTTTTTGTTCTTTTTTTTTTTCCTTCTCTTCAGTTTCCATTGAAAGGGAAGCAAAAGACTCGGTCTTTTCTTAAATCTGGATCTCTAGATATTTAGCAAAAACATGAGCAAACACTCTGTGGGCATTTCCTACTATTTTGGAATATTCTTCAGAGAGGGAGAGAGAGAGGAAAGCACGTTGTACTAAAACAGCTGTGCATCAGCCAAGTCCAACCAACACTTTGGTCTCTGTACCATTCTTGTTGTGCTGTCATGTCGAAATGCAAGATTATGCCTTCCAATTTTCTCATTCGGGTTTTGACCTTTTGCGAAATGAAAAGGGCATTAAGATACCATTACATGGAAGCCTCAAGAAGAAACTCTAATTTGTGTTCTCATCTTCGAACAATATCTCAACGAGAGTGCTACGTGTGTGATAAGGAACTTTTCCAAGAACTTTTGGTTTGATTTTTATTTTTCAGGAATTTTCTGACTTCATATCAACTGATCTCTACTTTTGCTTTTGTATGACAACATCGGGTCTAGTTAGGCCCAACCCAGTGAATGCACGGAATTTGAGTTGGGTTGGTCCGCTATTAGGCTCGTCCCCTCGGAACATTGGGATGTTCCTCTCGAATTCAGGGAAAAAAACAGGTGTAATAATGAAAATTATTTTAGTTATAATGAAAATGAAAAGATGAATAATAATTAGACGTACATAAGTTTATGTAAATTATATTTAACTAAAACTCAATTATTTCAAAATATTTAACATTTTAGTCCATAAAATGAACTTAATTTTATGAAATGAACCTAATTTCTAAATTCTTATTATATATATATATATATATATATATATATCTTAGAAATCATAATAAAAATTACAAAATATATTTAAATATACCAATTTTATTTTTCTGATCTAATAAATAATTACAAATATAAAAAAAGTTGCTAATTTTTTTAAATTTAAAATTCTTAAAACAAAACAATTGAGTTAATATATAAAGAATTGGAAACCCTTAAAAAGGATAATGCAAAAAAAGTTCCAAACAAAACAATTTTGAAATTTTTTAACCTCTTAGGCTATATATTTTGTGGGGAAAGCAACATAAATTTAAGGTCCTATAAGTATTAGAATTTTTAATATAGATAAAGTGTAGAATCTATTAATAAAAATTGAGTTTCAGTTAATTATTGTAAAAATGACTAGAATTAGTTATTTAAATAGTTGATCTTTACCATTTATAAAACATTTTCATATTTATCCAATATGGATACTCTAACACCTTCCTTCAAGTACAACTGAAACTGAACATTTAGTTGTCACTTGAAATATATGTAGTGATAATTAGACTGGATCGTTGGGACTAGACATCAAAACAGATAATCAAAAAATTAATAATCCTAACCAAATCTTGTCTAATATTATATTAGAATTTTTAATATAGATAAAATACCGAGCTCATTAAAAAAAATTGCCCTTAATTTAACTATTATCAAAATGATTAAAACTAATTATTTAGATAGTTGGTGTTATCACGTATAAAGCCTTTAATATCTTCACAACATCATACTCTTATCAATCAGCTCCACAAGCACATTGGAGTTTAACAAGTAGAGCTCTTTCTTAAGCACAAACACAAACTCCGGTTCTTGATTAAGTCAGTTTCAGGTTACTAGAAGACATAGTAACTTCTGCAACTCTAAAAGGTACTTGATGACCTGATTCAAGAAACTTGATAGTTCCTTTTGCTTTCAAGCTCTTCCACAGGTTGAGAAACCAAATGCTTGGTCTTCGTCTTGTGAATGGCATCAGCAGGATTAAGACTTTTTGGACATGTTACTTTGCAGTTCTTTATAGTCCTGCACCTGTATAGCTTCTTGTGATCCTCTGTTAGCGCTTGAAGCCGTTTGTCTGAGAATTCGTCTCTACTGAACCAATCCATCGTTTCAAAACCTCTCGTGAAACGTATTAAGAACAAAACTTCAATCAAAATGAATTGAGGTTGACGTTTATATATACCTGTCACTGATCCATCTATAAGCATGGAGCAAAGCAGCAGGTCCCAGGAACTCCTCAGGGTTCCACCAATAAGAGGGACACGAAGCACTACAGCAGGCACATAAGATACATTCGTACAGACCATCCAGCTTCTTTCTATCTGCCGGTGATTGCCTGTATTCTCTGCCGTCCGCCGGTAGCTTTGTCGTTTTGAGCCATGGCTCAACCGACCTACACCATCAGCAAGTGATGTCGTACACTAAAAGGATCGCCATGGAACATTAATAGATTAAGTTTTCTACTTCTTTCTTTACCTGTATTGATTGTAGAAGTTGGTGAGATCAACGACAAGATCTTTGATCACGTGCATGTGAGGCAGTGGTGTAATGAAGGTTGGCTTGGTAGTGTCAGGATCGATTGGTTTCAAGCAGGCTACGGTGTTGGTACCGTCAATATTCATAGCGCAAGACCCACAAATCCCTTCCCTGCAAGACCTCCTGTAGCTCAAGCTCGAGTCCTCTTCTGCTTTAATCTTCTGCAGTGCATCCAAAACCTACCAACAAGAAGAGCAATGCCAAGTTCAAGAAGACACAGTGACACAGAAGAACAAAAACTGCGTAATTCACACCATGGGGCCACAGGTGGAGAGGTCGAGGAAGCAAGATTGGAGAAAAGGTTTCAAGTTGGGATTTTCAGGGCTCCATCTATAGATTCTGAACTCTTTAATTAGCTTTTTCACGTTCTCTGTGACTGTTTCAGCTTCGTGAAGACTCTGTTGTGCATGTGCTTGACTCGCAGGGTGGTCTTGTAGTATGGGAAAGTTGTGGCTCTTAGATGCCTCTTCTTCTATGCCAAACCAACGAGCGATCCTGCCACAAGCTCGACGTAACAAGCTGCTCTTTCTCATTTGAACCTCTTGCCTTTTCACTTGCTGCCTCCATATGAAAGAGGCGTAAGATCGATTGCTTCGATATATTGTTTCTGTTTAACAGCTACCTCCGCCGTCGTCTTGTGAATATTTTCAAGCTCTTTGCATGCCCACAGACACGTGGTTAGAGGAGTGAAACGTGTTCAAATTATACGTATGAGTTTGTGTAACCCGTCTTTGTCGAGTTCGTTAGATTTTCTCTTTTGGTAAAAGACATATATATTTTTTGAAATTGGAATTTTTAATTTTTTAAAACTCTTTAACTCATACTTAGAAAACAGTGATAAAATTTATGTATTATAAATATCATATGTCAATTAATCAAATATTATTTATACGATATTTTAAATTAGTTTTAAAGTTTATTATTATAATTATTTTAAATTATTAATTTAAGTTAAACTTAATCAATCAAAACTAGATTTCATATTTTAGACTGTATCTGATCCGGCTTGACATTCAAAAAGATTTCGAGTTGAATATAAAACTTAATTAAAAATTAAAATTAAAAAATCAAACTTTTTAGGAACAATGAATTTTCAACTAAAATTGGATTTATTCAAATTATATTCATAATTGTACATTGGATTTTATTTTTAAATAAATTTGCAAAATATAACTTATTATTTTATAACTTTACATTACAATATTCTATCAATAATAATTAAAATACTAGTAAAAACATGAGAAGAGTTAAGTCATTATTACTACTTTTAATTATTTATATATGAACTCAATTAAGACGTGTATAATATTACTCGCTTCTTAATAAAGCTAAACAAAATTTGCTTGTTTAGTACATAATAGTTAAGAATCAGATCTCTTGTATTAGTTACGGTTTTTTTATCATGTTTTATTAAATCTTATCTAAATAAATGTTTATATGAGATTTAATGAAATGGAGTAAGTGGAAGAGATGATTTGAGGGGTGATGGTTGAACCATTCAAAAGTGAAGCGCCTGACCAGAGACCCTGATCAAGCCATCCAATGCTCAGAAGTCGGTCTGTTCCATAACCCAAGGAACTGGATGGTTATGTCGCTTTCTCTTAACATGGGCTGAGTGGCACAAATTGGGCTTTTTCAAGTCTCCTGTAATTAATTGTTCGGCCTGTCACCTGCCCAAATTTGGATCCATGTTCAAAGTCCATTCAAATTTTGTTTCATGGTTTTACTCCTTTAAAAAGCTATTTTATTATTTTAAATCACTTAAAAAATTTTAATATTAAAAGAAGCCCTGTTATTAAATTTTAATGTTGAAATAATTAAATATATTAAAATTAAAATTAAAATTAAAATACATATTTTTTCAATCTGTTAAATACTAAATTTTGATATTTGTTCAATAAGAAGATTATTTTTCAAATTATAAAACACCTTCCAAAATTTAAAATTAACTATAAACAAATTATCTATAATTTATTTATAAATAAATTAATCAGTTCTTAAGGTTTTTAATTTTTTTGTTGGAATATTGTTTCATTATTCTCCAAAAACCTAATTTGTAGGTTTGATTTTGGTTGTATATTGCTTAAAATTATATACTAAATTATAATACGTATCGGATCGTTCATGAAAAGGTTAAAAACGAACCAAATGTAGAATATATAATTTCGATTCCATATCTGATTTCGAAGCAGTTTTCGAGCACCAAACGAACTCTAATTTTCAGGGACCTTTGCGGAAAGTATTCTCTAACACGAGATTTAAGTATTTTTACAGTTTTCTCAAAACGTAAGCGATACTAACGAGTTAGAGGATCTGTATACTTACAATTGATATGAATAACTGCAGAAGATCTTAACCTATATGTATAACTTTCATATCGAGCTTCCTTATCACAAGCTTAATATAAGTCCGGTTCACACTAATTGAGATCCATTTTTTACCCGGACTTTTACTCATTGATTTGGATCATTTATTAGGTCACTTTATTACTCTTATCTAAATCAAATTATATAACAAAAATAAGATTAATCAAAATTTAAAAAACAGCCTAATTATAATTTCACTTCAGATATCGATTTAAAAAATTAACTAAATTGAAGTTCCTGACTTCATGCAAATCTCAGATTAGATAAAAAGACACCACCTTCTTATAATTGAATAAATTTAAAAAAAAACTCTTTATAATTTTAAAATTTTCAAAAATTATTTTTTAAAAACTTCGATTATAAAATAATACCCCACGCAAGTATCACACATAGACCTATTACATGATGCTTATATAATAATTTAATTCAACTATTAAATTCAAATCAAAATAATTGAATTTGTCTTGAACAAATAATTTATTATAATGATCTCAAAATAATAATTTAAGTCGAATTTAAGAGGTGAGTTAAATTATCGTAATAGTGATATTTGAATAGTTCAGGTATACATCTATTTAACTAAATTTTTAAAAAAGATTTTTTTTTTAAAAGTTGGAAATTAAAGAAATTAAAATAATTCTATTTCTTTTATGCTTTCACATGTAAATTGTCTTCGTCCCCAATTTTCCTTTTCACGTACACGGAATCCATATTCCTGGAATACAAGACAGATTATCATTCCTTACTTATTTCCATTTCCTTTGAGTAAAGTGAAAGGAAGAAAGCTAATTTATACAAAACGTAGTTTAACCATATCTTTATAGTTGTTAAGATTCTAAATGGATGGTGAGGAACAAATACCAGAGTGCGAAACACGAGGGAGACGGAGAAAATACAAAGGAAAGACGACAGGGGAAATATTCTTGCAAGTCGTCTTTCAGAAATTCTGATGTTGAGAATATATTTCCACGACGAGAATTCGGTGCCCTTACAAGTTAAATGGCGTACGTACATCATAGAAAGTTGAGTCCGTCTTGCTCCGTAGGATCTTCTTCTTCTCGTCTTTTTAGTACTGGTACATGGACTTATCAACTATTTTCCATATTTAAGTTCGTAATAATTGCTTGCTTAAGTTCATATTCAGCCCTTTGGAGAGCTCGATTAGGTTTTATAATTTATGGTTAAAAAATGGAAAAAAAAAGGAAAATTCCAAAATGATGACTCTATGTTCTGAGAAATTATACCATGGAAATGGTGTATCCAATATTCACATATGAAGTGGTGTGATCAAATCTTATGCCAAAAAGGAAATGAGGATTTTTTTTAATAAATAGATTGAAAATTATTTTATAATTAGTTGTTTTTAAATAAATAATTATTTCAAATTTGATTTAAAATTATTATTGTTTTAATATGAACTTTATAAAGACAAATTGTATCAACTTCATTGGAGGTTGAAGTTCATTCCTATATTAAATTAAAGAGAAGAGTTTAAAATTTTTATAAAGTTATGACTTATTGAATTTTAGAACCAGAAACTAACTAAAATAGAGTACAATAAAAAAAAGACAATGCAAGAAGTAATTTATTAATACGTGCACCTTACATTGACATAAAGACCGAAATATATAGGAAATGAAATAACAAATTTAGCTAATATCTCAACAAAGACTAACTAAACAAATAACAATTTTATTTTAATAGGACAAAATTTATTTTTTTAACAGATAACATATCTTATCTTTATTCTACTACTTTCAATTTTTATTTTTAAACAAAAATGATCATTCCCCAACATAATCAACTTATAACTAATTATTTTTAAAATATTATTATCTTAAACTCAAATTAAAATTATTATTGAATTAATGTGAATTTAGGGTGTTACATATTCATAAAATTCAATCTGTATATCTTAAATATATGAAAGTAAAGAGATGTTTTGATATGCTTCATTTATCTTTTTGATTAGCTTATTATATTGATGCTTTTGGAAATAGCTTCTTTATTAATTAAGAGTAAGGCTGTATATTATTGAACCTCTACAGACTTTACGTATAAGTGAGATTCATACTGAATATTGTTGTTGTTGTTCTTCTTCTTATATTAACTCTCCCTCATCGTCACGGGTGATAAGGACAATCTCTTGATTACCAATTATTTTAGGTTTGTATTAAGAAATAATGTATCTGCAAATATAAAAAAGATGTATTTAACATAAAAAAATAGACAAGTTTAGAAGTACTTGAAAAAACAATGTATTTCAAGTAAAATCTCATTTAGTGATGAATTTGCATAAATGTACAATATAGTCTTTATAGCATAATCAATTTACAGCATATTTAGTGTCAAGTCTTATACATAGATGGTCACATTTTTACCGATGTGCTTTATTTGTTAATTATTAAATAAAATTTATTACCTAAGAGTTAAGGTATGAATTTGTTAATTTTTCCTAATTATTATTACATAAGTCATTCGTATCACTTTTTTTTTTAGAACGAATGAATTCGTAATTGCTATCATCCGTATTACATTATTCTCTCTCTATATATATATGTCAAAATCTTATAACACAGATATCTAAAGCGTCAAGTTTGATTTATGGAGCTGTGCTTTATTCATGAATTTAGTTTTTATATACAAATTTTATTGTATTAACGTAATGTAAGCCCAGACGTATACTTAATATTAATTAACCTAATCGATTATTATTGAAAAATATAATTTGTTACCTAAAGTTAAAATATCATTAGAAAATAGTCTCACATATATATTAAAAAATAAATAAAGGGTACTTCATACTTTTTCTATATACATAATACGTAATGAAGACTGATTTTATATTTCCTAACACTAAAAAAATTGGGAATTAATTTTGATTAATTCGTATAATATATAAGTGAAATTAATAATGGTTATTCTCAATCTGAATTGAAACTAAAAAGGAAAAAAGCTCTTTTGCAAAGTGATGATTTTTTTATTTATTTACACATAAATTAGGGAAAAAGAAAAGGCGATAAACTGGTCAAGATCAGCACTTATCCAGTAACTTTCGGTGCAATATTCTTGAAAATTATAGAGTACTTCAACTGCCTATTTATTGAAACTTCAATCTACTTTTGTACTCAACCATTAATTCCTTCTTAAACCTCTTTTCTTTTATGTTTTTCTGAATCTAAATAATTATTATGTCATAAACTTAAGAGTCCCATCAATCAAGCAGATATTATGCCCTCAAATTTTCTGTGTCTATAATCTTGTGTCAACTCTACATCAACAATTCACACAAATATATAGAAGAGCGAGTGAAATTAAGCCCTCAAATCTTCTGTGCCTATAATCTCGTGTGAACCATATTTCAAATCATCCTATTTACACAAACATAAGCACAAAAGATTTGATCCCGTGAAATTAATGAAAGAAATCATTAATTTCGTTTTTTTGCTCTACGTTACATCAAATCTTTTATTTTAATTATTCTTTTTTAATCATATTTATTAAATCTTATTTATATATTAACGTAAAATTTATAAAAATATGTAAATAAAATTTAATAAAATATAATAAAAATACGATACAAAAGATCTTATGATCCTTTTTCACAAATCTCATTTATTTATTGCAAAGTCTGTGCATAAGGGGTATTGGAACAGGTTGGAACTGGAAAAACGTTTGTGGCTGTAGTATTCTTATATCATCCACAGACTCCATTGACAATGATGGAGGTCCTGTCAATCCACATTCTTTGCCATCACAAGTCTTTTCTAGTTGGGCAAGATAGTGCCCACATACAGTTAAAATGACCCAACAATTTTACAGGTGCAAGTAACTTGAACTGGGCATAATTAGAAAGTGAATTTGAGAATAACATCTCCCACGTGTCAACGTGTCATTGGCTAAATAAAGTTCAAAAAAGTCATTAAGGGTACTGATGATTCGACCATCAACTGCAACTGACAAAGGAGTAGTAGTTATTAATTTATATGTAAACGAGAATTTTTTTTGATTTAAATAATTAAAAAAATTAATCTTTTAAAAATATTTATTAATTTTTTAAAAAGAATAGTATAATATACTTCATATAAATAATATACACAAATTAATCAAGTATTATTAATGTATAAACTCAATTCAACTATTAACTCTAACTTGAATAATTAAATCCGGTTCAAATCAATAATTTAAGATAATTATGGTAACTTATTAATTTTAATTTAATGTAATTAATTAACATCGAATTTAAGAATTATATTAAATCATTTTATTAATTTATATGTGTTATTATGCGTTATGTATTTTACCATTATCTGTAATAAAAAATAAAATTGATAATTTAAAATATTTTAAAGAATTAGTTTAACTAATAAGAGAATTGATGTAATTATTCTAATTTTGTTGTAATATAAATTCAGAACATTAATTTAATTTTTTAATACAATCTAATTAAAATGATTTAAAGAGTAGAAATTTACGTGTGAACTTGGACCATCATCGAATTCATGTCTTGCTAGGGTTAGGGTTTGGTCCAAAAAAGCAGAGGCTGTAGGTATAAAAGAAGAGAATAACGTAGAACACGTAGCTTGATGATACACACACCTACGTCTAATCTAAACACGAGTTGGGTGACAATAATATGATTAAATATTCGGGTTGGTAATGAAATTTTCAACATATACAAATGAGAATAAAGAAAAAGAGGAGATAGTTATAAGCTTTTCTTTTAGTTCTGATGGTTGCAGCGAACTTGGGGTGTTGTTGAACTGATCTATCCATCCCTTGCACCATTGCAGAGATGGGAGGTTTCTTGTTTTGTCCTCCACGAATGCTGATGCATTTAGTCAAGTATTATAGTATCATAAAACACGAGTAGATGAGGGTACTGTGGGGTTTGTAAAGGAAAGATTTTAGCAGAGATATCTGATGATGATGAAGATGAGTTTGAATCCATGTTCTAGCAGAAGAAAAACATATGGAAAAGATTCTCTCAGGTTCCTCAATAATGACATTCCATATATAATGAGATTTTCCTTTTTTCCTTCTCCTGAAGATATATTTTCATTAGGGAAAGGGTCGTGATGAATGATGACTGAGTCAAAAAGGCTGTGGCTATGAAATGGTTTAGTTTATTATGGCTAACTCTATCATCTACTATAGCATCCATGAGAAAAGACGCGAATATACTTAAGAACTTATGATCACATAGAGACCATGTAGACTATAATTGACATATTAATCTTTTAAATCTTTACTTTCTAATCATGAAAATTTCTTTTTCAAACATTTTAAATAAGTTTTAAAAATATATTATAACTTATTCTTATAGGAGATATAATATATGTAATATGGAAGAGAATATATTTTACATTTTGTGAAACTATAAAGTATATAATTCTTATAAATAAAATTTTTTAATTTTTTGAACTATTATTTTTTAAGAAATTCAATAGTTATAATTTTAGCTGAAAATTTATACATGTAGTAAGAATAATTTAATATAGTATTAAATCAAAATTTGAATTTTATATAACGAGAAAATTATTTTAAACCATTTAAAGGCAGAAATTTATAAAAATTATGAAGGCTAAAAACAAGTCTAAATGACCTAAATCTTGTAGAGCTTTTCAAAAAATATTTTATTATTAAAAGTGATGCAATAAATAATAATGATATATATTTTTATAAATTTAGATGTTATAAAAAATTAAATTATATCTAAAATTATGATCTTGGAAATAATTTATCCAAAACATAATCTAAAGTTTTAGTCTGAAGTAATGAGCCTGTGCTGGTTGCTGCCCTTCTCCTTTATATCATTCAACAACCAGCTTCTCTGATTTGGTTGCTTGCCCGCCTCATTATTCTTTCCAATTACAACCAAAAAGATAATAAGAAAAAATTATGAAAATGGTTTTTTTTATGCAATTTTTAAAGTATTATTCGTATTATAGTATTTTTTTTTTTACATCAAAATCTTTGTTTTTTCTTCTTTTCACATTTGCGAATCAAAAACACACATACTCTCACTTACTTTGACCCTTTGCTCTCCTCCTCCCCCTCCTATAGCTTGTCACCTCCATACTCTCTTTTTCTCTATCTGTTTCACATGTCTGCCCAGTGCCCACACCGATAGTAGAAGAAAATGGTATATAGAGAAAGAGAAAAGACTCTTCTCTGCGTAACATACGCATATGTTACTAAAAACAAAAGGGAGCTGCCTAAACTTTTTTTTTTTTTAGTCTCTTTCATTCTTGCTTTCTCTGTCTCTGTATCAGTTGGTGCAAAGTGAAACCATCAATTTCATGATCCTTGTGATGTTTGTTATCTTCTTTCTTGCATACCCTTTTGCCCAAAGAGAAAGAAAAAACAAGTCTTGGTTGCAGATCAGAGGTTTAAAGACAACTAGTAGTTAGCTTGTTGGGTACTTTCTCTGATAATCCTCATACTTTTCCAGAAGATCTCTTATGCTTTGCTTTGTTTGTTTCCTCTTTGACAAGTCTGTGTAAAGTAGTATCTGTCTTTTCATATCTGAGTCTATAAGAGAAAATGGATTCCGGTAATAGTGGAAGTGTTCAATCTTCTAGTAGTGGTGATGAGGAGTTTGATTCACGCGCTGAGTCAATCTCAGCTTTCTTGAACAATACTAGTAACAACCACCACCCATTAAGCCGTGGTCCCATGCTTAACCCACCACCGCAACCGTCGCCACCAACAGACCACCACTACCACCATCACCACCACCCGTCCTCGTCTTCTTCTATGTTTGACCCTTTTTCAAACTACTTTGATCTTGTGTCAAGGTCAGCCGCACCACCACCACTCACCAATCCCAATTCAATCCTGAACCTTGATGTTGTCTGGTCCAAGAACCTAAGATCTGAACCCAGTTGCAATGATCTTGGTGGCTTCATAACTACTTCCTCACCAACCCAACAGCTCTTCACCAACCAAACTGAAAGCAGCAGAAACCGTTTTGTGTCTCCACAGATCCTTCCGGGAATACAAGGTGCTCCTCCACCAGTTTCAGGCTCGAATGATCATCAGAACAACAGTAGCAACAGTGTCAGCACCAACAACAGTACTGCTCGAAATCCGAAGAAGAGATCCAGAGCTTCTAGGCGTGCACCAACCACTGTGTTGAGTACAGACACCAACAATTTCCGCGCCATGGTTCAGGAGTTCACTGGTATTCCTGCACCACCCTTCACGTCTTCTTCGCCGTTTCCAAGAACAAGACTCGATCTTTTTGGGTCTGCGACTTCTAGTTTCAGGTCAGCAATTACCTCCCCTTTGGACCCTTCAGCACCCCTACCGTACCTCTTGCAACCTTTTCCTCAAAAAGTCCGACCTCCGCCGCAGACAGCACCTCCGTTTCTCTCTCGGCCTTCTTCTTCAGCAAATTCTCTTACTGATGGCATAGCTTCCACTACTACCAGTAACGTCAATGCTAGTGCTACTACTACAGCAACTACTACTAATTCTTCAACTTCCGTTAACTACCATCTACCCTCTGATTTAGGCTTCTTGAAGCAACAGTCACAGAACAATCTTCTCAACATCAACATGCAAAACCCGATTCTCAATTTCCACTCTATCCTTCAAGCCCCTACTCCTAAATACCCTCTTTCCAATTCAACGATTCTTGGCGCCACAGAACCACAGCAACAAAGTTCCACCTTGGAACTTCCATCCAATGTTTCACATCTCAAAATGGGTGGTTTGGAAGACTTTGGCTTGAGCCCCGGGCATGTCAACACAAGCCTCACTGGTCTTCAAAACATGGTATCGCCGCCATCATCAGACTCCTCGACCTTGCGCAGGAGTTCTGACAGCAATACTCCAAACTGGGCAGATGGAGCTGGGTCAATTGAGGGTAATGACCATCAAGGTCTCTTGAGGAGTATCAATGGAAGCAGCTACAATAACTCGCAGCGAGTCACGAATGGAAAGGCTCATTACTCGGGTTCTAACCCTTCGGATTTTAACGTTGATAAAGGGCCGGAGAACGTAGGCATGAGAAGCGAAGGCATAGTGGAATCATGGATTTGTTCTTCAGATTAATCAGGAAACAGCAAACAGACATATCAACCTTAAAGAAAAAAGCATCGATCAGAAAGGTCACGTTCAGATAAAGAGCAGAAATGGCGGTGAGTATCTTGATCGATGCAAGAAAAAGAAGAATATTACTTGTGTCACTTCCATCTGACTTTCACAACCATGAACTAGAGCATTGTTCTTCTTTCTTTTTTTTTTCACTTTTAATTAATTTTATGTAAATAATACCAGGTTTTCTTCAACAATATCCGCGTATTTCTCTGGTCATTACGCACCCACACACTAAATCCTTCATCTTCTCATTCTAAGTTATACTGAAACTGAAACCCTTTAGACTATTTCTGTCTCTAACTGATCAAAATGGGGATTACCCATTCCATGGTTGCATGTAATCTTTTGTCTGTTAGTTGATTTACTGTGTTTGTTTAGGTTTGACTATTTTAAGGAAGAGGAAGAAGCCAAGACTTACATTCACTTAGTTCGATTATGTTATTAATTTTCTGTGACATGTTTGTGTGTTGAGAGAAGGGTAGTGTTTTATTAGACTCATTTCTTTATTTCCAAGTTTCTAACCAAGTCCTAATGAATATGATGTTTGGGAGTGTTCGGTGGCGTGATTTGAGGAATCCCTAGCCGCCGCAATCTTGCCTTAGTGAATTCAATAAGTTTTCATGTGATTCTGTGGATGTTTCTTACTTTGCATTATTCCGCTATTTTTCAAATAAAAATATGAAACTATACATTTTTAAATCTCAAATTATTATTACCAACAAAGGAGATGAAGAGTCAACTTTGGAATTTTATCAATTGGAAAATTAAAATAAAATAAAATAATGTTTTCTATCAATAAATTATTATCATCATAAGCCTAGTAAGTTTAATGTTCTTCTTGCTAATTAGGGCATTAAATGATCATTGACCTTTCTAAATTGGTGTTTTGTGCCTTTTGGTGTGTCCCTGTATGATTGGAAGCGTACATTAATAATCAATTACATTATTAGTTTAGTCTTGATCCTACCAAACCTCTCTAGAAGTCGTGCAAAATGTTTATTATATTATCTTATGAAATATACTGTACGTATTTATATATATATGCATTGATCATGTCGTTTGACTATTGATGAATAGAACCATTGATTACCAAGTTATACAAACATGATTGTATATTTTTTTTTTCATTTTTTTCATCAAATCTAACATTTAAATCGAAGAATTATGTTATGAATAGCTTAGGTCAACATAGGTCTTTAATTTGTAATATTGCATATTTTTTTAGTGATTAAAAATAATAAAGATAATTTTTAAAAGATATAAATCTTCTCTTCTAGTTTTTAAAAATTTACAAAAATCCTTACCTTTAAAATTTTAGAAACAAACTTTCTATTTATTAGTTTTAAAAAAAAACCCTTATTTTAAACTATGGATTAAAAATAACAACGAAGTACATGTAGTATAAACATCATGTATTAACTAATTAAATATTAATGATACAATAACTTAACTTAGCTCTTAAACTCAGCCCGATTCAATTAAATTTGACTCAAATTAATAAGTTAAGATAATTATAATAAATTACTAATTTAAGTTAAATTTAATTAGATTAGTTCAAGTTTAAGAATTGTATTAAATTGTTATGTAAATAGCATTTGATTAATAAATGTTTGATGTTCATCGTCTTTATCTTTTAACCAAAATTTAAAATAAAGATTTTTCTAAAAAAATAAAACTAGAATAATTTATTAAAGGATTTAAAAATCATCAATTTTTTAGAAGATTTCTTAAATTACGGAAAAGATTAGTGTCTTTTAACCTTTTTAATTAGAATGAGGCAAATTATACATATTTTACCCTAATTAAATAATACACTCAAAAATCTAATTTCATCCTAAACGTTGGGATATCATATTTAACCCAAACTTAATTACACTACAAAGCATAAATATGTATATATATGTATGTATTCTTTAATTAAAGTACTGTAACATCACGCACAACACAATAGCACAAAATAAAAAAAGATAAGAACGAGTCACAAAATATCTTCTTTCCCGCCAAAACGCCATTGACAAAGCATGACAGCCACTACCAAAAATCTCTCTCTCTTGAGAGAGTCTTTAAATAAAGAAGTTGACAAATCAAAAGCGCTCCTCTGAAACTGTTAATCATTACTGTTAATGTTGGTGCAATAGATGATATGTCTAAAAAGTTGATAATCTTTTTGCACCTATGTGATGTCCCCCATTGATTGATAGATCATGATCTTTTTCACTTCAATTATAGAATCCAAACTTTCACCCCCCCCTTAGGTTATTTAAATTTTGAATGATAAAGTAAAGTGACTTGTAATGAGAACCAATTTCTCTATACCCACAATTCTGTACCAACTCTATTCCTCGCTATCTTATCTATATAAATATGTGAAACTTATATAAAATTTTGAGATATGTATAAATAAGATCGTAATGAACAAAGTTAGTATAAGATAGTAGGTACAGAGGATCTCATCCTCTCGTAATATAGGTTTAAAAAATGTACAATATGAAAATTACTGTATAAGATTTTGGCGAATCCTTTACGAAGGGATGGTCCTACCTCTTTCAAATTTCAATTGCACTATTCTAATTCTCTCTCTTTTTTTAATTAATAATTTATAAATTACTAATTTTAAATAACATTTTATATTTCATATAAAAATTAATCATATAAAAAAGGACCAAAGATTAATCATGTAAGAATTAAAATATTATTTTCTAATTTTAAAGGATTATTCAAATTTTATCAATAATTTTGTAGGACTCAAATCCCAAAGATTCAAAAAGAGATTACCCTATTCATTCCCACACAAAAATTGAAAATTTCAAATGATTAGGCCATTGGATTTAGGAAATGCAGATGTTTTGGGATAGTTTTTAGATTTTCTTTTGTTTTTTTTTTACCTTTTCTTTTTCCTAACACACCGCTTTTAGGAATCATATAGGCCCATGCTAGTGAATGAGCTGGCCCTTTTGCTACATTGCCATGATGTCTTTTCTCTCTGACTCAGCAGCACTCAATACGCTCACTGTCACTAACTCACTCGCACACACAACCTATGTGTCAAAAAGGCTGAAATAGTTGTGACAAGCTGGCAAAAGTATCATTTTCTCACATGTGTATGTGTCTGTATATGCATATAAACAAAAGCTTAAAACTTCAAAACGCCGAATAAAAACAAAAAGAAAAAAGTTGCACTACTTTTTTATCTTGCTAATGTAGTTTTAAGTTTATTTTTGAAATATTTAAGGCGTTTACTAAATAAAAAATTTAAGTTCAAGATGATATTAGAGAGTTATTTTATATTTTAATGATTTAAAGAAAAATATTAAAGGGAAAATATTAAATTTTATTTATTTATTTAAATTATGTATTTAAATATAAATCAAGACAGCTTTAACCAATAGACATAATGAGTAGGAAAAAAAAGGATTGATAAGTAAGAGTGATCTAATTAGTCTCAACTTTTTACTTAAGGCTCTTTTTTGTAGGAGGTGTTGAATTCGATTCATCAAAAAGAGAGAGAGTAGGGGGCATTTCCTGTTAATGATTCTCTAACTCCGTGAGCATGCTCCTTAATTGGATTAATTTCGGACGTCTCAGATCTAGTGGTAGTGTGAGAGTTGAAACTACTAGGAAACTTGAGGCTGATGAGAAACTGATATTGAGCAGGGTCAGTGATTAATTAACAACTGACTAATCAGTATATGACAACTCTTTGTACGTAATAATATATGAGTTATGTAAAAATCTGAAAGATCTTGAAGTTCTAAATTTACCTTCTTTAGAATTCTTAAAATAAGATCTTAAGGGATTAGAGTTAGTTGGATGAAGCTAAAATACCTAATGTACATGTAAGAAAAAAGAAGGGTCGATTTGGTGGGAGGCCATAAAAGAAGAAATATATATTCATTGCTTTTTGACTAGTATGGATCTTGATCTATATTATTATAATGATCAGACACCAAATTGCAATATGTGTTCCCTAAACACGCTAAGTACCTAGCAATGTTACACGTGTCCACCTCTAAGCTTGTGAGATTTAGGAGTTTGTTTTTCTCAAATCAAATCATAATTTTTCAATTTTGAAGTGGGACACCGTTTTAAAGATGAATTAAGATGGCTCAACAACAATGAAAATCATAACGCTCCCATGTTTAATCAGGTCTTAATGGCGTTTAGTGGAAATGGGGTTGAAGTAAAATGGGACCATCGTACCAAATAATAATTATTATATTATATTTTATAAGTTAAGAAATATTCCCATAATACAATCAATAAATCAAATATAAATCAAATATTTAAAATACACAACACAATGAACTAATAAATTAATTGTTTTGAGAATTAAAAATATTTCAAATTCAAAACTTATAATAATTCCCTCCCACGCCACAAGACGACAAAAAAATAAATGGTTAATCATTACATGTACAGTACTGGAACTTAGTTACTTTTACATAACATGATTTAGTCAAAACTCATAAAATCATGATTCCGACTTGGTTAAGAATTTTTTAACATGATAGAAAATGAGATGCTTAATGTTTAAGTATATATTAATTATTATATGTCCATATTAATTTATATATTAATTAAATAACAGACATAACTTTAATTAATGATTAAAAACTCGACCGATTTGACCAATTCAATCATAAATTTTTTTTGAATGGCTTAACTTTTTGGTTTCTTTTAGAGTATTCTATATTGAGTAAACATGAAAATATTAAAGGATTTATAAGTGATAAGGGTTAACTATCCTCATGACTAGTTCTAATCATTTTGACAATGGTTGACCCAAACTTAATTCTCATTAATAAACTCTACACTTTACCCATATTAAGAATTTAGAACATGTTTGATCCGAATTATTAATTTCCCGGTTGTTCGTCTGGATGTCCAGTCCCAGCGATCCGGTCCGGTTGCTGCTGCGTTTATTTGAAGTGACAACTTGATTTCCAATCCCAATTGCACTTAAGGGGGAGTGTTAGAGTATTTCATGTTGACTACACATGAAAATGTTAAATAGTTTATAAGTGATAAGGGTCAACTATCCAAATGACTAATTCTATTTATTTTTACAATGGTCACTTCAAGCTCAATTCTTGTTAATATAATCTGCACTCTATCCATATTAAAAATTTTAATAGTTTCGGTCAATTTTTATAAATTTATAAGTTCTTATAAACTAAAATAAATCAATTAATTTTCATTTAACAATCTTTTTTTCAACTAAATTTTAAATTTTTTATAGATAAGAACAATCTCTTTCAATCGTATTTCGAAAATTTTAATTCTATTCAATTTTTTTAAGTTTAACAAGGTTAAATTTTTTAAACCTTAAATATTTTGTCTTATCAATTTAACTCCCAATTCGACTTTTAAAACCTCGACTTTAAAATTATACTAGTCAACATTAGTCTTAACATTTTCTAAATTTATGAGTCAGAAGCGTATTAAAACTTTGAATAGGTATAAGTATACTTTTTTATTAAATTAATAATGCTGAATTTTATGTAGCTTGATCTTTTAATAATTATTTATTTTTTATAATATTATTTATTTATTATATGACACAATTATCTTTAAAAAGGTTGTATTAAATTTTAAAAATTATAATATTACATATTTTAAACGCAAAATAGATATAAAACTCATAAAACATAACATAAAAATTTATATAATAACTAAACAATACCTTTCCACGACTTTTATGGCCTCGAAAAGAAACAATATTAATGAATTTAAAATTAATTCACCGTCGTAATTGCTAATTTGTCAACCTCAGTGGGTCAGAGGTGATTTTCGTGAAGTCAACATTTGTCTGCCACTACTCTTTGGAACTTTAAGCAGAGACAGAAAAAATAAAGGAGGAATGAAACGTATCGCCGTATATCGGTGCTCACGAGCTTAAGTTTCAAGGTCATGATCCTATTCTATCCATTTTTTGCATAATCCAAATAAATCCTAAAGCATTGATTGATAGCTAAAGGTACAACAACTACTATGGACATTGACAATGAATATGATTTTATTATAATTTGTATTAAGTGAATACAATTAAGATTTAAAATTTTTAAAGTACCTTTTAAATAAATGTTTAACTACTTTATTTTATACTAAAATATTATTATTATGTATAATTTAAAATAGATTGAACTTAAAGAGTCTTCAATAAAAATTTCGTCCGAAGAGATTATTTAAAATTAAACTTATAAAAATAAAACTACTTTTTAGTCAAAGATTAAAACATAATAATGATAGTGAATAATTAAAAGGGCTTTCCTCAAAATAGCTAAAATCATTTGTATGTAATTGGGGGAATGAGTTACCTACTTTTGAAGCTATTGATGTATACAATGTTGATAATAAGATTAACCTTTTATTCCATCAATACTCCATGTAATGATGCATATTGGACACAAGTGGAGATTAGATGAACAAAGGCACGTGAAACTCTAGTAAAGAAAGCACTTTTTTTTAAAAATGAAATCTTGGGTTGACAATTGAAGGTTAGATATCTTTACGAGCGTTATATATAACAATAACAATAATATTTTATAACAATTCTATTGATAAAGAATCGGATTAAGCGTAAATATGACATATTTAAATTTAAAGGTTAAGTGTTGAGTTCTTTTATATAAAATGATTGTATTTTAATTTAAATTTTAAAATTGCTATAAAGTGATTAGAAACAAATTCTGGATTAATTAGAAATAAGAATTCATATTTTAAAATTTCATTTCAATTAAAACAAAATTAGTCTTTTTTTTAAATTATGGTTGCATTTAGATCTGCGGTGTGGTAGAGAAAATTATTTATCTATTGCAGTTTTCAAATGCAATCACATATTTAAATATATGGGCAAACAACTGGAAGTTGGAAAAAAATACGGTACTATCGTAGAAATCGATAAGTAGAAAGAAAGTAAATTCTACTTTCCATTATATCACTCCAAATTAAGCCTAAGATGATTTTTGAAAAATGCTTCTAAATATGCATATGAAAAACTAGAGAAAGACAAATGGCGTAGGGTGGTCCCTAGTCAAAGCCCAGCCGTCCTTTGTACCATCATGCCATTTGCTTGAGGCCCATATCATGAAAATCATGGCCACTGAGTCAGCCTCTGAAGGCCATATAATTATAGGGTCCCACTCTATCCACTTAGCCCCAAATGCGCCTGCAAAACCGGTCCAATCTAATAACACTTGATTGGCAAGTTGCTACTCGTACTTGCATTAATTTGAATTTTTAAAATATTTCTTTTAATTAAATCTGATATTTTTTAGATTTTAGTTTTCTAAATTTCTGAAAAATATTTTTGGTAGAAAAATAATATTTATTTTGCACCAAAAATTATTATTAATTATTTTTTTAAATTTCAAATCATTAATTCCCAAATTAGTACTCTACCAATTTTATTCAATGCCATTAAAAAATACCTTTTATAAGTTCTCCCGTTATAAAAACATAATTCTATAATACTCTTAAATGTTCACATATACGAAAACTATATACTAGCAAGTAGATAATATTAAAAACTAGAAATACATCTCATTAAATCTTCATTTCTATTTACTTTGTTTCAACTATATTTTATTAAATTTCATCTATATATTTATGTGAAGTTTATATAACTAGATGAATAAAATTTAATAAAATATAATAAAAATATTATAATCGACACAGGAGTTCGAAGTATGTTGGGTAGATAAAAGTAAAAGATAAAACTTGCTGAAATTTGAAAAGCATACACATAACTTCAGCTTTTGTAAAAAGATCCAACAAGAGAGTGATTATAACATCTGGGATCATCACAATCAAAGATTGTGATTTGATGGCTAACAATAAACACTTTCGGTGAGTCACTTCAAACTACATTCTATGTTCATTATTTTTTACACACACTTAATTCAAAAATAAATTTTAAGTCGTTTTATTCTTTTTTTTGGCTTGATATTAAACAACAAATATATTTCTATTCATAATTAAACCACTAAATGCTAATTTTCCATGCTAATTATGATTTTAATTGATTTTTAAAGATATATAATAGTGTGTTATGATTTTAAATGTATTTTTAATGTGTGTGTGTATATATAGATAAATCATAGGGGGGTGAAATGATTTTATTATTCGCACATGCTTAACAATAATTCATATAATATAATAGTTTATATTAGAAAAATTCAGGCATAGTTTGAGAAAAGATTAATTATTTTTGTTAAAAATATCTCCAATTAATTTTAAATAATAAAAAATATTATAAAATAAGGTTGGTAAATACAATCAAATTTGATGATCGGAAGCGAACCTACTAAACACTGCTGCTCCAGAACCTTGGAACTGCAAAGCAAACTCATGTTGTTTTTCAATGCAAACTCATGTTGTTGTTTCTTGTCTTAAGGAACATTTGGCAGATAATATCTTTTGGTCCCTGGAACTAATGCATAACAACGGCAACTTCTTAAAGTTTAAGGTTTTGATGAAGCAGTTGATGAAAATGATACATAGCTTGCTCGACTCGGGGTGCGTACCGACCGCTGATATAAGCAGGTGATTCAAGACCCCTTTGAACACCTTCAGATAAAATGATATCTTCCATCTGTAATCAGGCATTAAGCATATAAGATTAGCCACAAGAAACATTTGTTCACTCTCAGTTAAAATAAACAAATTCGTAGACTTATGAAGATATATATATATATGGATACCTGCACTCTTTCACTATCCCTCAGACTTCTCTCAATAAAAGTTTTGTCATCCTGAGGCCACAATGTAAGAGTAAATGCCTACTGGATCAAATTCTGATTACTTGAATGATGGATTTCACAAGCCACAAGAATCTCTAGATGCCAATTCTAATTTTAAACAAGACCATAGAGCGAAGGAATGTAGCTCATGTTCAAAAAGCATGGTAGAAGAATGCCAAGCCAGAAACAGATTTACTGCAATTTGGAGCCATTCAGTTTGAGATTTATCATTAACGGCAATTCACTCAATTCGTCAAACACCGACAGAAATGCTCGTATAAAGTGGCTCCAAAGTCATTTTGAACAGAAATATCATCTCTATTGTCCAAATACTAAAAACCATGTTCTATCAATGATAATGACGAAAAGAACAGCAAAGCCATATAGCAAACTGTATAAGTTGGATGTACACAAGCCTGCAAGCATGCAAGCAAGCATATGCACCCAAATGTATTTACAGAGTTAGGTGCTTCATTATGCAGCAGTGTTCATGCATAAGTATACCTTAAGATGAGCCTCAATGAAGTAATCGAATATCACTTGACATTTCCTAGGTCCCAGTGGCAGTACCAGATTGGTGTCCATCCAAGGGCCGTATCTGTACGGACCATAAAACACTAGTTACAACAGAGTAGGGATATGAAGCAGCCCACCAAAATCATCTGGATTATGTACCTATTGATCATGAAATTCGGATATATAAAAGCATATAAAGCATTTGATCCAAGTCGATCAAAATTGCCTTCACTTTCCATTGAGCCACTTTCGCATCTTTGAATGCTCACCTTTTCGTAAAGCTATATGGCAAATGAAAAACGTGCATAATTAGTTGTATTCCAGTGCCTGATACGGTGATACCTGATGCTGAACGAATATATGATATCTCACGAACAGCTGCAAACCTGCCAGCCCTAACATTTTCCACCTCAGTTTAAGGGCTCAATTGATATATTCTTTTTATAGTGAAGGGGCTCAAAACATACACTGAAACTGAGTTTAATTTACGTTTTCCGAACTTTGAATACAAAATTGCAGAATGGTAAGTTAAAAATGAAAAAGCATACCGTGGTGGAGTAAGAATCAAAATTAAGACCAGATGCAAGGTCTTTGTGTGCATATGGCACATGGTAACCCCCATCTAAGTAGTTGTCACAAAATACCTGTCACAGATGATTTTGAAGGGGAAGGGCAAAGTGGCATTCGATTAGATTAAGCTACAAATAAAACAGGTAATATCCAGAAGATCCATAGAAGATATCAACTCTACAATGAGGACAAGGAATCACATGACTTGCGTTCAGTTCCCAGGCATATTGAGAACCGAAACTAATGATACTGTCTGACAAATATATCCAGTAAATCGTAGTGTGCATTAAAAGGCCTTGGAAATTTACAAAAAAATTAAAGCTTGTCATTAGACCATACCTTCCAGTTACAGTCAATTTCATATACACGTCTACACAAATAACTCAGAGAAGAATCGACTCCATTTGTCTTCAATAATTCTGAACAGCTACCAAGCCATTCCTTTCCCACCATACTGTGATCAGCTTCCTCCCGATATGAAGTATCTTTGTCCAAATTGAGAAGAATAAATGGCCCCCAAGTTGCTACATGTATTGGTACAAGCCCATATTCCTATGCTTGATTGCCAGAGTGTTAACTGAATTATTCATCTAGCCTGAAAATGTATCACATGAAAGGAAAATAGAACTACCACTCTAGCTCTGAACATACTTTAACATCAAAGTTCTGCATCCCGGTTATCCTTGTTGCTTTAAGAAGTGCTCCATCTAGCCCATATGTCCATCCCTACAGAAGAATCATTTCATTGTAAAAGGAAGAAAGAAAAACAGGTCAGAAATATAGATTGCATAAGCTTGCTTTCCGATATATGAAATATATATTACATGACAAACAGGTCATAAATAGCAACTTCCAAAAGTTTATACACAAGGACACCTCTTAAAATTATGGGACACCTAGACATAATGATTTGTTTATATGAAAGAGTGCACGTTATTAAGTAGAAAAATGAAAATGTGACAAAAGTAGCAGGAAGCTTCTTCATGATGGACAAGTATTGACATTGGTAGATTGCTACACCCCCGTATATCTCAATTACCATTTTTTATCCCTAGCGTATAAGTTATTCTCTACCAAGCCAGAAAACACAGAGGGTCGTTTCGTTTGTTGGTAACTTACAAACTCAAAAACCTTTGCACAATGAAACTAAGCAGAAATGTTCTGGTCTGTATTTATTACTTCATTACCATAAAAAACCATTCTCTACCCAATTTGGAGTATATAAACAGAATGCAGGATGCACTGACTATTTTATAAGCAGGGATTGGACTATATTACAAAATAAAAAATCCATGACATAAGGAAATGGACTCCGCATATCATGAAGCCGGGCAACAACAACTTTGTGAAGCAAGAGCTAATAAAGAAGTATGTTACAGCTTGAGCTCTTATACACAACCTTTTGAAATATTCTGTAACTGAATACTATGTCGTACAATATTTCAAATGTGAAAAAAATTTCAAAAATGCTTTCCATTCCTCTTTATGTAACAATTCCAAGCTCATAAACTGATCCTGAGCTTGCAATAATGTTAGTTAAAACCAAGTTCACCATCAAGGTCCTAGCAACTATAGCTCACTTTGCAACTCTAGAAGCTGACGGAAAGTAACTAAAAGCTGCATTCAGAATTTGTTAAATGAATTTCTTAATCATACCAACTTGAATTTCTTCATCATTCCAACCACATATTCAGCAGAACTTTCTCAAGTATGTAACCATCTATACCTAATTATAACAACTTTATAGTCAAAATCACAAGTTAACCTATGCTCACATGGTAAGGGCATACAAAGCAAGATTTCTGTCCACTTCCGGTAGTAAGAAGAGAGGCGTGATGTCGACACACATTGTGGAATGCATGAAGCTTCCAATTATCGTCCTTACATACCACAAACTCTACACTTCCTAACCTGCCATGGTTGAATATATTTTTCTTCATAAACAATCAATAAAAACACAATAGACTGCTTAAATTGTGATGAAGCAAACCAAGTATCTCCCTTGATCGTTCCAAGCAGGAAACGACCAAAGGCAAACACTAAACGTCCAAATAACAGGAGAACCTACAAAAGAAGAAAAAAGATTCATACTTTCCGGAGAAGAAGTCACGGGGATCCTTTATCTGATCGGTGTATCCTGCAAGCGAACATCGGTAATTAATTGATGACGTTCTCAACAGCCAAATACAGAATCTTCCCCTATTATCCATAAAGAACAAGAACAATAGAAAAGGCGAGTGAAGAAGATACTAACCAACAGCCTGCCAACCTCTGTAGAAGACACGATTGAGTTCCATGTCGTAAAAGGAAGGTTCAGTGTACCATGAGCTAGGTGGGGTCAAAGCTTTCTCCAACGGAAGATCTGGGTCAAATTCATCCACCAGTTTCCGCGAGTGAGTTTGACATGATTGAGGATTTCCAACAAGACAGCAACTGACCACCGAATGCTTGTTATGTTTCGATTGTTGTCTCTGTTTCTGATGACAAAGATGTTGGCTTCCATAGTGGTTCCAAGTCACTGTTGGAGAACTGCGGAGGACACTGTTTCCGGCGCGTGGTTTGAAAATCACGATGGTTGCGCCGGTGGTGGTGAGAATTGCCATGGCGGGTTTTACAGAGGCACGTTATGACTGTGACCATCATCGTTCAGTATTTGGACACTCTTTCTAATTTTTGTCCTTTCTATGTAATCTTATTAAACCATCGTCGTTTTGTTCTTTTCTTTTTCTAGTTTTAGTACCTTCATGCGCAAAATAGTTTTATGATAAATTTTGAGTTAAATTAAACAGCCCGTAACAAGTTCCTCACCACGCGGTAACGATGAACGTAACACGAAGAAGGTAAAGTTCAGAGATCAAGAAGATGAGGAGATGACGTCTGCTGAAGGAGTACCATTACCCTCCTCCAAGGAGAAACTTCTTGGGTCCAGGACTGAGACGACGGGACTTGACTTAGAAAAAGAGCTGGATGTTGTCCTAAATCAAGACGATGTCGTGGTTACTGATGACATAGATATCCCATCCATTCAGTTCTCAGAAAGGATTAAGAATTGGTGGAGGCGTGGGAGCTAAAGGCAAGCCACCCAATCCACAGAGTAGCAGTGGAAAAGGCGTATTGATGAATCTGAAGGTGAAGAAGGGATCACAGCTAAAAAAACTGTCAACTCCACATATAAAGCTTTGGAACAATACCTGAATTTTGACAATGTCTAGAGGAGATAAACGCTTAAGAGAAGGTAGAACTGGAGACGGCTGAGGAGTCTCCTCCTGGGACTTCATAAAGTCCATACTTCGTTCCCACTAAGTTCCAATGATGGAGAATATTTTTGTTTAGAATTGTTGTGGTGCAGGTAGTAAGAGACTTTTACGATTTTTTTCTCGAATATAAGAGGACTCATAATCCAGACTTGGTGGTAATTGTAGAACCGAAGATAAGTGGCGAGAATGCTAATGATGTGATTACTTGTATGAGATTTCCTTTCTCTTATCGTGTGGAAGCAATTGGTTTCAGTGGGGGAATATGGATTCTATGGAAAGAGCTTTTGAACATCAAAGTGGAATCTCCACTAGCCATCCCCAATTCATTCATTTGAGTATGAGCCGTAGTATTGACTATACTTATTTTTGACAGTCGTCTATGCTAGTCCCACGCCCTCCAAGAGGAAGAATTTATTATCTGCCTTGCAGAATCTAAATGTGACTATAGGGAGTCATTCGTGGCTTCTAGCGGGCAATTTTAACGCAATGGTACTAGTCGAGGATAGGAAGGGAGGTTTGCATTGGAGAAGTGGGTCGTGTAAATTCTTCAGAAGTTTTGTTCAACAAAATGGGCTTAAGGACTTAGGGTAGAAAGGTCTTCGATACACTTGGTCTAGGGGATCTCTTATGGAGAGGATTGATAGGGCTTTGGAAAACCAATCCTGGCTCAACCATTTCCAGTTTTGTTCGATTTTTCATCTACCAAATTTTCATTCTGATCATCGACTCCTGATCATTAAACAGGGTAATCAAGCAAGGGGAACCATAGGAAGGTCTTTCAGTTTTTAGCCCCTTGCGTCGATGGCACAAGATTAGAAGCTGAACGTTTTTCGCAGTATATGGCAACAAAAAACGGAGAATAGAGGCTAGATTAACTAGTATCCAAAAAGCTTTGGAGCAGTATAATTCACGGAAGTTGCAAACTCTTGAATAGAGATGTCAATTTTAGCCCGAATGGACGGAATTATGAGCAAAAGTGGTCGATCCAATCGAGCTACGATTCTGTCTGACTTGTGACCTAACCATTACTTAAAAAATGATACGATCATTTTTTACATTTTTTAAAAAAAAATTATAACATAGGCCTAGTTGGCTCGGCTCGGTTAGCCTATGGTTAACTCGAGCCATAGGCTGACCTATCCTGACCTATCAAATCATAGGTCACTCTACCCTATAGTTCGATAGGGTTAAGCTAGGAGCGGCTCGAGTCCGATCTGACCTATTGATATTTCTACTTTTGAAAACATTCTCATAGAGAGGATTACGAGGGTATTCTCACTCAAGAGGAATTGTTGTGGAAACAACGAGCTCATTGTGATTGGATTGAGTTTGCAGATAGAAATACCTCCTGCTTCCATGCTAAAACAAGAGCAAAGAGATGGAGAAATAGAATCAATATGTTTAAGTTGGATGGCAGAAATTGATGTACTGACGAGGAAGGATTATGTAAGACAACAGTAACTACTTCACAGATTTATACACAAAAGAGGGGGGAGAACTCAAGAGGTATGAGATTAGGGGCAAATTTCCTAACGTAGCAGGCAGGGATATGCTTCAACTAGCAAGGCCCGCTGAACAAGATGAAGTACACCAGGCTCTGTTCGCAATGGGTTCGATGAAAGTTGCTGGCAGTGATAGATTTACAACTCTATTTTACCAAAGTCTTTTCATTGGCAATCAATAGAAGGATTTGTGGGGGGAGAGAATCAATAGAAGGATTTGGAAATTGGGAAAGCAAGAAACAGAGCATGTGAAGTAATAAATAGTGAGAAGATGG
>JANZXR010000172.1:1732788-1755716 GCA_027575705.1 Erythroxylum echinodendron
TGGAGGGTATATGGGAGATGCACTTGCTAAACGATTTCCTAATTCTGGAAGGATAGTTCTGTCGCAGATAAGCTCCGTTTCAGCCATTCCTCTGGGAGCAATTCTGCTTCTGGCCTTACCTGGTGATCCATCTACAGCATTTTTGCATGGTCTGGTTTTCTTCATCATGGAATTGAGCAGATCCTGGAATGCTCCTGCCACAAACAAGTAAGTTCTCCGGTGAAATAAAGTAGCTTAAGTAATTTAAAACAAAATTAAAGTTCTATTAAAAAAATTTCTCTCTCTCTATAAAAATGGTGTACACAGCCCAATATTTGCAGAGATAGTCCCAGAGAGACTACGAACGAGCATCTATGCTTTGGACCGGTCATTTGAAACCGTAGTTGCTTCATTCGCTCCTCCTGTGGTTGGCGTTTTGGCTCAACGTGTTTATGGTTACAAGAATCCTGAAACATCATCATCAGTTGAAACAGATAGAGAAAATGCTGCATCACTTGCCAAGGCACTGTACGCTGCAATTGGAATTCCGAAGGCTATAAGCTGCTTCATCTACTCTTTCCTCTATTGCACATACCCCAGAGACCGTGATCGGGCCAGAATGACTGCATTAATGGAGTCGGAAATGCAGCATTTAGACGCAAATGATTCTGCCACAGCACAAGTGTACTTTCACTACCAAATTGCAGAACCGAAAGAGCTGAAATCAGAAATGGAGTTGGAGTATGGGAAGGATGAGACCGTCGACTTGGATGAGAATAACCAGAAGCCTCTGCTATCTCACCAGTAACATTCTCAAACTCGGGATAAAACGTCTGAGATGGGTGTTAATCCAATATTTGAAAGAAAAAAGGTGAAATCCTTTATAAATTTACTAGCGGGTGGTCACTGCACAAATGATCTTCAAAACGATAATGCCCCGCTGAACTGAAATGTGCACGATAGAATTCACGTGGATAATATCTATAAGTTGTTTGTTATATATTTGTAATATATTGGAAACATGTGAAAGTATATTTAAATAAAAAGGTAAGATAAATAGTAAAAAAAAGTAGGAAAAAAAAAGTAAAGTTAACGTTACGGGATAGTAACATTAAACTAATCGTTAACAAAAGTTATATATTAAGGCTATCGTAAATATGGTGAAATTTATAGACAAAATCATAGTAAATTATGCATTTATAATAAATCATAGAAAATTTCATAATAGAAACCACGTCGTTATCTATTTCAAATAGCATAGTTAAGAGAGTTAAGCAAATATCCACATAATTCTTGTTGATTTTCTAGAGCAATTTAGCTAGAA
Organism: Erythroxylum echinodendron; assembly: GCA_027575705.1. Taxonomy (NCBI): domain Eukaryota; kingdom Viridiplantae; phylum Streptophyta; class Magnoliopsida; order Malpighiales; family Erythroxylaceae; genus Erythroxylum; species Erythroxylum echinodendron. The sequence continues at coordinate 1,734,092 of JANZXR010000172.1, forward strand.
TTGATTCCACCAACATGCATGTTTATTTTAGCTAAGACATTTCTTAAAAATTATTTGAAATTGCTGATAAGGTTACATAAATTATGCAAATTATAAACCTTGCAAGAAAAACTATGGAAATTAGAAGAATGATGGACAAGTTTGCGTCCTTGCTAATTTTGAAATTATCCTGTGGGGGACACCAAATGTTTGCATAACGGCATTTGATGCATGACTTTCGCTAATTAGTTGAGCAAGGGCTCCTGAGCATTTTATCCTTACACTCTCATCTTTATCTATGAGAACAAGAGCTCCAATTACTAACAAATTGTAACCGTCTTAGTAAATTTTATTTTATTGTACAATGTTATTTTAATTTTTTCACATACCTAAGGCCTGTTTAGTTGAATGTTAATTAATGTAATAGAATGGAACGGAACGGAACAGAATGGAACGGTTTATAATAGAATGGAATATAACACAGTGAAACGTTGTTTGGGGGAATAGAAGGGTTCATAATATAATATAATGTAGTGAAATATTGTTTGGAAGATGGATGGAATGAAATATAATGTATAGTAAATGATTATTATACCCTTTATATTAAAATAATTATTACAAGAGGTTTATTATTTTATTATTAATTATATACAATTTATTATTAATTATATAAAAATATTACTATTAATTATCTAATAAATTTTATTATATTATATTAAAATTTATTTTATTCTATTCTATGTGATTTATATTTAAAAATAATTTATTTATATTTTTTTTATATAAAAATATATACAAATAATTAAAGAATAATTGTTTATATATTTTCTATTTTCATTCATAAAAATTTTATTAAATTTATTATTTTATTATTAATTATATAAAAATATTATTATTTATTTTTTATTTTATTTTATTTTATTTTATTCTACGTGATTTATATATATAAATAATTTATTTATATAGAAATATATACAAACGAGTAAAGAATATTTTTAAATATATTTTTTATTTTTCGTTAATAAAAATTTTATTAATTTTTTATTTTATTATTAATTATAGACAATTTATTATTAATTATATAAAATTATTAATATTAATTATTTAATAATTTTATTTTATTTTATTTTATTTTATTCTATTATATGTGATTTATATTTAAAAATAATTTATTTTTATTTATATTTATATAAAAATATATACAAACAATTAAAAAATAATGTTTTATATTTTCTATTTTTATTAATTAAAATTTTTCATTTTATTATTAATTATATACAATTTATCATTAATAATATAAATATAATATTATTAATTATTTAATAAATATTATTATTTTAAATATTATTCTATTCTATTTAATATATTAATTATATTTAATATAATATTATAATTTAGTCACAGTTGATATTATGAAAAATTATTAAGGATATATTAGGTAGTTTGTGTTTATTAATTTACGTTTCATCCTAAACCTCATAAATTAGAGGTTTCTTATTTTCACTGTTTAGAATGGAATGAAACATAACATAAAACTCTCTGCTTCCATTCCATTCTATTATAAAACTTCCTTCCAAACAATAAAAATGTGTTAAGTTTCGTTCTATTCTATCTTCAACCTTTCTACCGTACAGAGCCTAAGAGCTGAAAAGCCACGGAAGAGTTCCAGAAGTTTTTGAATCTTCATTTCCGCCTGATAAACATATGTCAAATACACACAACTTCTCCCAGAAGATGCTTAACAGTAAGAGACATGCTTTAGCTGAGAAAAGAAGAGTTAAATTAAGAAATTTCAAGAACGAGCTTACTCCCTTTCAATCTACATTTGGTTTCTGAAGACAAGTGCTAAGTGAGGGTCTTTGCTACAGGGGAACCTCAGTCAGAATACTTGTACAAGTAAGGTTCCCTATTAACCGATGAGAAAGCAAAGGTGGTTTTGTGGACTAATCACAGGAAACCAAAGGATAGAGCACAAACCACAGTACACCCTCAAACCTGAAGGCTGACGACGAGATCTAGCTTGAAAGTGAGTTTGCCTTGCATCAGTTTGTATGATTGGACTAAAGTGTACCTTCTTATTGACAGAATCTAACACAGACAGGGGATAAACCAAAATAATATGGAGGAAATAAGGTATACACTGAATCAATTCCAGAGAAAGCCAAACAAATCGACTTCTTTCTGCAGAACTTTGAATATCATCACTTGAGTCAGAGGACTCTTCACTTCCCGTAGAGCTCTGTCTCTTAACTTGGGCAGCCATTGCTGGTGAAACGCCATATTTCACTGGAGTTTAAATGAAGAGGTCTTGAAATTTTGCTATTCACAACGCCATCTGTCCAACATATGGAGAACACTATGATGAGCATCAAAACCGATCTCAAAGAAACTATACCCATAGTTATTATACAACTCTAAACTACACAATGTCTTATGTTAAATATGCCAAAAAACAGCTTAAGTTAATTGACTCATCCCCATCGGAGACATTATCAATATTAGTGCATGACAATCCATATTCTACTATCAGAGACATCTTAACTTAATCAACTCTACACCTGTTACCCTTGAGATATTCTTGTTGCCCAACACAATATAATCATAACAAAAATTATTTTGCATGGTATCAAGATACATTAACATTATCTGATGTCAAAATACAAATATTCCATAGGAATAAAAACCATATGTATCTATTTCTTCTCATTACGCAGACTAAGATTACCTGTTTCCCATCCTTCGGAATGATTCTTTTGTCCCTGACAGAAGAAAACTTCTGTTCAGAAGAAAGTCCATGAATGAAGAATTAACAACGCAATAGAGAAATTATAGCCTGAACATACAAAGAAATATGAAAATTTCTAGCTTCCTCAAATTTAGATATCTCACGTTGGATAATCTTAGCAGTATTGATCAAATCAGGTGAGCCAACAATATTAAAGAACCTGATAACAACTAGGAGAATCATGATAAAGAGACTACTTTTGAAACATAAGCATTCTAAAGAAACAAACACCAAGAAATATGCACGCAAAATGATACTATACCAACCTGTTTAAAGTAGATTTTTTAAGCCATGTTGCATCTTTGCCATCTTCTAGTACTTGAAGTTTGATATCATTATTAGATCCTTTGGCAGAAAGGTTAACTGCGTTTGGTAAATGCTGCAACAACAAATTCAACCGTCCAACAGCCAGTTTCTCTACTTCACCATTACCAGAAGCAAATACTTCTGCCAAATTTTAAATCAGTATCCGTTGAATTGTTGTCAAATATTGATCAACGTTAATTCTTCTAATATTTACTCTATTTTGATGGCACAAACCGAAATAATTAAATATATATATTAAGGTCTCAAAATAGCAGATAAAATCTAAGCTCAAAAACATAAGAAAAAGAAAATAAGTAAGACAAGGACGATTTGAGCACTTACTACAAAGAATAGTCACACATTAGGTTATTGGCAAAACAATGCTCCTTTGTTTTACATTACTCATCGTTATTTTCTCCCAAATGCAATATTGTAATTTAACAATGCACAATGGTGATCTAAATAAGCGATAGTTGCATAATACTTGGACGAATAAGCATATCATTACCAGTAGGCAATAACAATCACTGATATATGAAACTATTTGACAAATCAAACAAGAAATAACTTACTTGTCTCTGTTAGCAGCAGCTTTTTGTCTAACTTCAATTATCCTTTCCTTGTCATTCACCAGGACTACAAGAGTTGAGATTTCCTTCTAACATTATTACCCTGATCGTCCTTTCCATTGGAATCTATATACTGGAACTCTGACAATGTCTACAATACAAGAAAAGAAACACACCTAAAAAGAAGTAATATATACTTGAACTAGTCGTCCAAGGAGTTCAGGTGAAAAAACTACCGATATTTGGTAGCCATTTTCCCTTATTTTATCTATTACACGCTTTGATCCATAAGCAATAAGGTATTCCAGAACAGTCAAAGCCTTGGACACCAACCAAATTAGAACAACTCATGTCTTAGAAGCTTTTATAATGCATTGTTGGGAAAGTGACCCACTCCAATTATCTAAAATGCATCTAATGAAGTAATGTAAAATGACCATCATAAAATTCAAAAGTGAATCCATATGCAAATAATGCATCAGCTGTATCTTTGAGGAAATAACTTCTATGATGATTAAACCTTGTAGAAGTGACGCCAGTTTTTGGCAGTATCATTAATGCGTTTTCAAAGTATGATCATCTGGTATTCATGACTGCAATACAACGTTTGCAAGTCAACATCTAGGCAATGAAACGGTTAATACAGAATTATCAGAAAAACATTAAACAAGCTTACTAATTTCTGGTGGCCTGAGCAATATCTGCTCAAATTGTCCCATGAGGACCCCGAAAGGTGAACAATGTCTTCCAAAAGCCAAAACAGCAAGTACCCAAAATTATTACTAGGAAAATGCACATCTAGTATTGGATCGGATTTCACATCAGCATGTTGAAAACTTCCTAGATTAGATTGAGTTACCAAGAAATTACAATTAATAAATCATATATTAAATCACATCGCTACTTTTTCCATCGAAATTTGACATTTTGAACCTATTTTAAACACTTATTGATAAAGTTAAAAACTGTCAAGATTGATAATAAATTTTAATAACCAATTAAATGAAAAGGCATAAAAGACAACCTGTTTAAAGTAGTAATCTAAGAAATATAATAGTAACGACAACAAGATCATTTTAAAAGAAAAAAAAAGTCATAGTTTACACGAAAGTAGAACATCCAGAGGAGTGCCTTACGCAGTGGTAGCATTAATCAATCTTTTAAAAAAATTACATGCTTATGTTGTGTTAGATATTATGATAAAAGTTCCTGATAATTTAAGCTTTTTCTTGCGATCATCAACAGGAACATCGGAGGTCGGGGTCGGTTATGGTCCAGTTTCTTCTAATCTTTTGTCTAGACATTGTTTAACTCTTGAAGAAGAAACAACAATATCTTCTAAAAATATAAAAAAAATCAAAGTATATTAGTGATATAGTATAAAAGTGAAGATCACCTTGTTTATAAGAATGTTGAACGAATAAATAATAACAGTGAAGATTTTAGTAAACTTAAAATTATTTGAAAATGGTAAATAATAAATAACAGTAAAATTATTTGAAAATTTTTGAATTCATGGATCTTCAAAAATTTCCATGAATTCTTATGGTTCTCTCTTCTTTTTTGACTTCTTTCTCTCTCTGAAATATGTCCCCCCTAGGCAAAGATGCGAAGGTAGTTTCTAAGTATATTACGGGCAGTAGTAAGATACTAAGCGAAAAGTAGAATTACTTCAAGGAGTACGCTGGTTTATTCGACATTACCGACTCTACCTGACCACTAAACAAAACTGTTTATAGCTCTGATACCACTTTTGGGATCAGTAATCTCAACAGAATGACTGTTGGCAGTTACTGTTTTTGGCAGTTACTGGTTACGACAGTTACTATTTATATGGCTCTGATACATTTCTTGTATGCAAAAATGTATAGGTTACGTAGAAATCTGAGGGACCTTAGGGTTCTAGATTTACCTCTTCTAGAGTTCTGGAATTGAGGTCTTAGGAGTTTAGTATTAGTCCGGTAAAATTGAGATAATTAATATATAAAAAAAGGAAAATTCTAGAAATATAAAGGACGGAATATTATAATAGTACTTTAAAATGAAATACTTCAACGTAGGAAATTAAGTGTCTCATAATATTCCAAAAATTTAGGAAACTGGGAACTATTGATTCACTCCTCGTACCACACCAAAGATCTCGACGAATCTAAACTCCACGTGTCAAACCCCCATAAACTAATTCTTTACGGTCCCACCCTCGTTGTGAGTTTGTCACCTACGAAGTCAACCTTTCTATGGAGAAAACTGAGCTTCCCTTTGTTTCTGGTATTGGAACTGAGTATCTGCAATCAAAGAACAATTTCAACCATGAAACAGGAGACTTTAACATTAGTGCTGGTGAATCTAGCAGCTATTATGGAGAGTGCAGACGAGTCATTGTTACCTGGGGTGTACAAAGAAGTTGGAGCAGCTTTACACACAGATCCAACTGGGTTGGGTTCGCTTACTCTGTTTAGGTCCATAGTTCAATCTTCATGTTATCCATTAGCTGCTTATCTAGCAGCACGATACAACCGTGCTCGTGTGATTGCAGTTGGTGCATTTCTCTGGGCCGCTGCTACTTTCCTTGTTGCCGTTTCCTCTACGTTCTTACAGGTCCCTCTTTAACTCTCACCATGGCTTTTTTCACCTTATTCACTATTGCTATTTGTCTTATTCCTTTCTGGTTTCTGGGTAATTTTTTCTTTTTTTCAGTTTTGCAAGTTGTTCCAAACATTATCATTATCTGCTTTCTTTTTCGGGTGTTTCGTGGATATATGAGCAGATCTGTATGTTGGAAAAAGTTCCAAGGACTTAAAAAGAGTTGGAATTTCTGGCTGCAGAGCCACCCCCTTTCGATCTCGTTGTTCCATTTCTAAAGACGCCAGTGTGCTTCAATAGAAGTTGCAAAAACAAGGGTCAGATTAATCGATGACCATTTATGAAAAAAAAAGGAAATAGAGCTTAAGTTTACAAATAAGGATATTCTTTTATCTAATGGATATGTGAAGAAGAAAGCTTAAGACTAGCTGAATTAAGCCAAGAATTTGGAAGAAGAAAATATAAGTAGAAGGTATTTGCATAAATCCACATTAGTCCTACATATCTAAGCTTATACATTGGCTGTGCTGATCACAAATTTCTGTTTTTCCTTGCTACGATCACAAATTGTAAGCTTGATATATCAGGTGGCAATCTCAAGAGGTTTAAATGGGATAGGACTTGCCATTGTCATACCTGCCATTCAGTCTCTTGTTGCTGATTCAACTGATGAAAGCAATCGTGGCATGGCTTTTGGATGGCTACAGTTAACAGGAAAATTGGGTTCCATCATTGGTGGTCTTTCTTCGGTACTAATGGCCTCAACCACATTCATGGGAATACCTGGTTGGAGAGTTGCTTTCCATCTGGTTGCAATCATAAGTGTAATAGTTGGTATTCTGGTCCAACTCTTTGCCAATGATCCGCGCTTTTCAGAAACTGGCAAAACCACCAAAGGAAAAACGCCACAGCCTTTTATTGAATTAAAGGACCTGATCAAAGAAGCAAAGTCTGTCATGAAAATACCATGTTTCCAGATAATTGTTGCTCAAGGTGTTTCTGGGTCATTTGCTGGGTCAGCTTTATCATTTGCCCCTATGTGGTTAGAACTTATTGGCTTCTCTCATGAAAAGACAGCTTTTCTAATGACTCTATTTGCAGTTGCTATTTCACTTGGTGGTTTGTTTGGGGGGTATATGGGGGATACACTTGCCAAACGATTTCCCAATTCAGGAAGGATAGTTCTGTCACAGATAAGTGCTGGTTCATTCATTCCTCTAGCAGCAATTCTGCTGCTGGGCTTACCTGATGATCCATCTACATCATTTTGGCATGGTCTGGTTTTTTTCATCATGGGATTGACCACATCCTGGAATGCTCCTGCCACAAACAAGTAAGTGCTCTTGATTCCTTGTACTTAACTTTTGTATTAAGAGTTGGGACTCTTAATGAAAATGAGGGAAGAAAGAATGCAGTAAGTTTGTCAATCAGTGGATTGGAATAGTGAACATGAGATATACATGATCTTGGGATAAAATTTAATAGTCTAGTTTGGAAAGTTAAAACTGAACTCCAGAAAACCTCATAATGGTTGTGTAATCACCAATAAAGATGCTCAAATTTAATTGCTAAATTTGGACATCAAATTGAGAAATAGAATAGTTTGCTTTCTGCAATCACTGTTGAGCATTGATTGTTCAATCACTTTAACCAATGAATGGATATTTTAGGTCTGAGTAATTCTTATATAACATTATGCACATTGCTGAACTGTGGTGTGAGAACTATATCAACCTTGGTTGTAAGTCTCATCGTCTGTTTTGATCTTGTTGGAAATAATAATTGAGCTAAACCAGCTTATTCATTTAACCAAATTATTATATTTTCTTTCTCCAAGTAAAGTGCACTATTACAAGGAAATATCCCTTAGATTCAAAGTTAAAATGTGAAATTTTCATTCTATGTGTCATGGTAAAGAAGGAGAGAGCCTAGTTGCCTAGGATTTTCTACCAGAAGCATGAGCTCTGATACTGGTCAAACTTTTCTCTAAATGTAGTTTGCTATATCTAAACTTCCTACCCTTGGTCTCTGTTTTGAATTGGTTATTAATGTCGTACGCAGTCCAATATTTGCAGAGATAGTCCCAGAGAGATCTCGAACGAGCATCTATGCCCTGGACATGTCATTTGAATCCGTACTAGCTTCATTTGCTCCTCCTGCGGTTGGTATTTTGGCGCAACATGTTTATGGTTATAAGACTCCTGAAACATCATCAGATGGTGTGGCAATTGAAACAGACAGAGAAAATGCTGCATCACTTGCTAAGGCACTATACACTGCAATTGGAGTTCCAATGGCTATATGCTGCTTCATCTATTCTTTCCTCTATTGCACATACCCTAGAGACCGCGATCGGGCCAGAATGACTGCATTAATAGATTCGGAAATGCAGCATTTAGACACAGATAATTCTCATACAGGACAAGTGTACTCTCACCAACACATTGCAGAACCAAAAGAGTTGAAAGTTGAAGAGGTAACCGAAATGGATTTAGAATATGAAAAGGATGAGATATTTGATTTGGATGATAATGATGAGAAGGCTCTACTGTATCACCAGCTAACATTATCAAACTCAGGACACTGACATCGTCCTGTCAGGGCAGAAGTTGGCCTTTCTGTATATTGTATCAAAACTTGGAATGACAGGAAATGCTTCGTCAGCACCATTCTTTGCCAAGATTGACGTTTTTTAGAGGCGCTTTCAGCTTCACAATGACGAGATCCTACAGAATTTTTTTTCCCTTTCAGGCATGAGTAGGAACCTGTGATTTCTGTCATCTGAGAAACGAATTGACCCTGAAACTGGTCATCATCCGCCACAGGATTTAGACAATGATTCTTGCATTCAGAATCGATGTTGATTTCTGTTCAAATTTTCTCAGCTTTTTTCTCCCTAAATTTCCTGAAACTCATTTTATTAGCTCATAAGGTTCTTTAAGTACATTAGAAATCTTAAATATATCCTGAAAAAGACTAGGCCAACAAGGGGTATTACTGAAGATCTATGGAGCAAAATTCACCATTAGACTTGAGGATTGAAGGAGACATATGAAACATCTGCACATGGAAGTCCAGATTCTTGACAGACACGCTTTAATGAAAAGAAACAAGAAAGTAATTGTGATTTTCCTGCTTGGCTAGGTCTCCATTTCAGACTCCTTCACGTACATCACAGATGGGATAATAAAAAATCATAAAGCAAAATTTTTTCTTTTATTCTGGCTTTAAAACCCGAGGTCCAGTACCTATCATCATCAACGACTACTCTGAAAGGTATGTGATGACGGTGATTCAAGAAGAGCAAGTGAAACCCAAAATTTGATATGGCTTGAGGATGAGGATTTCTTATTTCCAATTTCCCATTGACAAAGAAATGTCATCTATATATATATATATATACTTTTTTATATTTTTATTGATACATATTTATTTATTTTATTATCCTTTTTGTCTATTTTTATTTTATTATTTTAATATGTATATGTATATTTTACGTGTGTATGTATTATTTTTTAAAAGTGAAACTTTGTTTGTTTGATATTTGAGCCTTTTTATCTCAATTTTTAATTTTTAAAATCGATAAAATTCAAAAATTATAATTTTGTTGATTAAAATTCATCTCAAATCTGAACTAAAACTACTAAATTCATACAAATATATTTTAAATCAAAATTTGATTTACTTCAAGTAAAATATTTAAGTATCTTTAAAAACTCAGCTTAAATTTGATAATTTTTAATTTAATAAAGTCGAATTTCTTTTTTTTATTATTTTCCAAGCTTGTCAGGAGTTGATGAATCTGACTACATTAATATATGCTGGCCATGACATACAAAGGGCTCTACTTTTACTTAATACGTTATTTTCTGGAAAGACACAGACTTGTCAGACGGCAGTAGCAACACCGGGACCTGTGAACTGTGTACTGAAGCCGCGTTTTATCTATAAGTAGAACTTACATTGGAATTGTAATTTCGTGCCTTCTTAGTTTTTACTAGTTCTTGTTATGTGAGCTTCACTTTTTGTCCATTTTAAGGTATGATTCAATCACTCACTCCCATAACTATCCACTCCTCCCTTCACTAATTCCTCTTCTCTCTCACGTTCAAACAAGTTTCTTACATCTTCTAAGCTCCTAATCCTCCAAGATGGTTCCACTCAGTTTCAGAAAGGTACTTCTACTTCATCTTGTTCTGCTTGTGTTTACTTGTCTTCTTCTTTGTGCCTCCTCAGAGGGTCATCTGCTTGAGGAAAATCAGGTTTTAGGTTTTAGTAATAGAAGAATGTTGTTGGAAGTGAAAAAGGATGAGGACAATGTTCTGAAGGAAAAGAGCAAGAAGAATCAGACCAAGCTCATCAAACCCAAAACCAATTCATCTCCGAAAAACCAAACCAAACTCCTGAAAACAAACCTGCCCACCAAGAACCAGACCAAACTGAAGTCTGTGAATTCAACTAAAGCAACATCCGCTAGTGTACTGTCCAAAACTGAGCTCAAGAAGCTCAATTCCACCTCACTGCAAAAGAAGCTCTACACCACATCAAAAGCGTCCAACTTTACAAAGTCTAATACTACCTCCTCCACCAAGAAAAGCTCGGATCTGATAAAACCAGCTTCTCCCAAGAACAAAACGACCAAACCCACTTCCACAAACCAAAACCCAAGTCCCAAAGTCAGTGACACTGAATCCCAGAAACAAAACAAGACCCCAAAATCCACGAAACAAGACCCTAAAACCACTCAGGGTCAGGCAAGGAAGCAACCCACGAGTTTGGTGGACCAAGAAGATGACGATGATCTAATCTCTGAGTTCAGGGACTTACCCTCCAGGTTCCAACAAACAATCCAACGAGACCTCGAGAGCATCTCAATCAGCTCCAAGAAGTACATGACAAAAGCCAACAAAGAAATGACAAGAGGGTTCAAACCGATAGTCGGAAACAAGTACGCCTCCACCATTGCCACAATAGCCTCATTCGCTTTCGTACTGATCCCACTAATCCTTGTCTTGTTAATCGTCAACCATATCAAAGCTTACTTCTCCATCCAGAAACTCCTGATCTTTATCCAAGCTTACCTTTCCATCTACTACTCTATTCTCTGCCTCACCTCTCTGGTCACCGCCCTCGAGCCCCTCAAGTTCTTCTACACCACGTCGCAATCCACTTACGTCTGTCTAATGATACTCCAGACACTTGGCTATGTCTTGTACTTGTTGCTCCTTCTCATGCACTTGGTTCTCGTGTTCTCGACCGAGTCCGGGTTGGGGTCCAGACTTCTGGGTCTGGGTCAGACCTTGGTGGGTTTCGCCGTCGGGTTACATTACTACGTGGCAGTGTTTCACAGGGCGATTCTGCACCAGCCGCCTAAGACTAATTGGAAAGTTCACGGGGTTTATGCCACGTGTTTTATTGCTATTTGTATGTTTGCCAGAGCTGATCGGAGAAAAAAGACCTATTTGGAGGAAGGTGGCGAGGAGGGTAAGAAGAATTAATCAAATTTTCAATTTTTTAAATATAATTTAGGTATTTACAAAGAAGACTTGCAGGAACTTTGCAAAATTAATGTAATTTCTGTATTTTATCAAAATAATTACCAATAAAAATTATTGGTAACAAGTTCTTAAATTGTAAATTATTATGTGATTGCAAATTATTGTAGCAATTGTGAACAATACAATATAAATCGAAAAAATTCTATAGTATTTAATTTTAGATAATAAATAAATTAATTTTAATTGGATCGATTGAACTAACTTATAATTAATAAATTGAATTAATATTAATTGAATTTAAATATAAGTTTAAGCATTTAAAATTAATTAAATTTAAACTTAAATTATAAGCAATAATAAAGTAATAGAGTTTAAAATAATTAAGTTCCAAATTATAATAAAAATGAGGACAACATTTTGAACCATAATATTATTGTAATAATAATAATATTTTGACCATATTTACTTATAGTTCCATAATATTTCAACAACACCATATAAATTATGTTGAGGCACGAAATTTTGGAAAGCTTAGTAATACAAAATCTTACCGATAACTAATAAAAAGACTGATTTATTATATTTATTTTATATAATAAACTAATTAATGCTCGGTTAAATTGACTTAAAATTAATAAATTAAATTAACATTAATATATTTAAATATAAATTTCAATTTTTAAATTTAATCCAATTCAAACTTAAACTTAAATTATAAACCTAACGCAGTAAAGTTTGTAATCATAGTAAGAATTTGAACTATAATATTATCACTGTGACTATATTTATAATTAATTCTAAGTTATAATCCCATAATATTTAATTACAAGCGATAAACTAATCAATTTGGTTTGGACCGATTGATTTCAGTTAGATTGATACATTAAATTAAAAATAAATAAATAAATTTAAATATTTAATTTAATTGCTTTGAATTATCTTCTTTGTCTAGTGAACAGCAATCAGTCGACGATCCTAATCGCACAGTGTCGGTGGATCATTCAACCGACAACATCTGTAAAGAGTCAATCTTGTGTACATACGCATAGGTATTAGTTTCAGATACTTTTGTATGACTTTGGTCTGAATCTCATAAAAGATTGGTTGTAACTTTGTAAGTACTTTTCTTGCAAAAAGCTACTTTGGTAGTGACCACTAAATCAACGGCCTTTGTTTGGCCAGTGTCATTATCAGAATAAATTAGGTTATGGAGCGTCATTTTCACCAAGCAGTATTGGATGGGTTGAAATGAAGCCATTTTTACCGTAACTTTTAACCCGACAAATCTTCTGTTTCAGTTATTTTATTCTAATTTTGTTTCATTAAAATTTATCGATGCAAAAAATCTGATCTTACCTTATTTATATATTTATGTATAGTTCAAATAAATATATAGATAAAATTTAATAACATATAATAAAAATATCATAACCGATATAAAAAATCTGATTTCTTATTAATCCTTTATTTAAAGACTTTCATTCTTCTTAAAGTCTATAACAACCACAAAGCTACTTTTCTTTTGGATAAATCATAAAGTGGGGCATATGAGCTTAATTTGATTGAATTACAAGTCAAATTTGGAATTAAAGATATGAGTTAAATAATTCAATCTCTCGATAACATAATCATTTAAAATGATGAATTTTAAAAAGTTAAGATTAAATAATATTATTTTGGATAGTTTGCTCAAAATATAGGTTTTATTTAGAATATTATGACAAGAGTTTATCTAAATTGTAAATCGAACTCGAATTACACATTCTTGTAATTAAACCGAACTGAAACGACTCACGTATTTAATTATGATTGAAGGAAAAAATAAAATGTAAAAAATTATTGATATTATTAATAAATTGTTTTAAATAGTGTAGATAAGGCAAATAGTATATTACATTATTACTATTAAATAGTGTAGATAAGGCAAATAGTAAGATCCTTGATTACAGGTGAATGGGGCAATTTAATAGTAAACTATTTGCCTTATCTACACTAGCCAAGTGATGATTAGGGTTGGTCCAAGCGATGTGTATCGGGCTCAAGCGAAAACTTAGCCTAAGTGGCTCGGTCCAAGTTGATCGCCATTCCTCATTGATACGTACCAAAAGTCACGTTCGCTTTCATTGGTCCCAAGTGTTACTAGATTGAACCTCTTGTATACGCCACCAAATAAAACAAACATGTACTTATATTTCCAACTAACTTTCAAAAGAATGAAGCTTAAGTAACAACTTGACTACCTGAAACTATGCTAATTGCATAAAATCATTATGAATCGTTTTTAAATGTGCACGAATAAATTTAGAAATTCATATAATATTTTATTAATTAAATTAAATTCACATAATATTTTAATACTAAATAAGCTAATTTTTAATTGACTCAGGCTCAAACTTAGACCCGAGTTGAGAGCCTTAGGTACAAACCCTTTAAAGTAGGCTCAGTCTGAGTGGACCCGGTCTAACTTGGCATGTTGCCACTCCATACACCTTTAGCCCTAAATATTTTGTAATTGAGAGTACAGTTCTGCCATGGAAGTACTTGGACTGATCCCCCATTAAATGACCTTGTTTTCTTGCATATGGATATGGACAGCAAATTGTTGGATCCAAAAACCATTGAAGAGGTTGAGTTGTCTATGTCGTGGGAGGGACCCTCCCCTTTCTTCATAATAGTTATTAAATTAAGTTATTTATATAAATTATTTTACTGATCATGTAATGGTTTTTATTAAAATAATTGATTTTTTACTTACTTTTATCTTATATTTGAACTTATTAAAATGTTATAAATATAAATTTAAAATTAATAAAAATATAGAAAAATATATTTATGTTTTTATCTTATATTTGAACTTATTAAAATTTGGGGATGAAATTGAAATTTTCATATAAGCTTAAAGACTTTATCGATATTTCCGTTATTTTCGGTTTGGAGTTCAATGAAACGGTAAAAACAACGAAGCAAGACAGCTCCGAGGAGAGACGAGGCATGTAAGAAAATGGGACCCAGAGCCCCCACTAAGCAGAAGATATCTCCACGCGCTGTCTGGGTCACTCCTTCTCCCTCTTACTTTAGACCGAGGCCTAACTTCACAGTAGTGGGCCCCGTGCTTGTGGTGACAGCGACTGTTAATGACTGCGAGTGGGGCTAGACAAAAGAACACGAACTGTCGTATTAAAAAAATAGTAGGGAATTAAACATGGTTAGTGTGAGCGGTAAATATGGTTAGTGTGAGCGGTTTAATACTATTATCCTTTAGTCAAAAATTTTGAGTTCCAATTTTTAAAATAAAAAGACTTATTTAACCAATATTTTTATTTCTTATAGGATGATCGGTGCGAGAGCGGAGTTTTACCAACTGAGCTATAACCTCTCGAGTAAAGTGGAGCATGCATGAAGGAGTAAAAAATGCTTCTTCTATTATTTTCTTTGGCACAGCTGGGCCATCTTGGATTTAAACTAGAGACTTTGCCCGTGAAGTAAATCATCGCACCTACGGTCCAACCAATTGGGAGAGAATCAATAGATTCCTTTTCGAGAACGATTCATCCTTCCCGAACGTTGTCCTTTCCAGGCGATCGGAAAATAAAGAAATAGTTAATATATTCAAGATAATTACGTATTTACAAAATACCGACTCAATTCATCCTATTAGCGAAGATTAGTTTTGATATGGATAACTTAAAAATAACTTCTTATAATTGAGACCTTCCATATGTGGGGCTAACTAAAAAAACAACAGGAGGGAAAGTTGACAGAAAGAGGGACTGAGAGCGGTGTTTTGTGTTTTGTTGATTACAATACAAAAGATCCCTTCTCTCTCCGCTGTCAGAATCAGAAACAAATCAGAACAAACCGCCTTACTCCGATCACGATCATCCTCTTCGTCGAGCTGGACTGCCGCCGACAGACTTTGTCTTCCAAAATGTCCGTTCCCTTTCATCTTGGTGGATGATTTGGTGGTCTCGAGGTCTTCGGCTTCTTTCTCCCTTGCTTGCTGAAGTGGTCTCATCTCTTCTCTTCCCATGTTCTTGTCATTTTCTTATTACCTTTTATTTTCATTTGGTTTTTGCACCTTCTTCTCATTAATGCTGCTTCTCTTTTTTCTTTTTTTTTGGGTGAAAATCGATACTTTTGATCACCTTTTGACAGTTTCCATCATATAGAGTAGGCTTTTCTCCATTGATAGCGTTTGCTTTTTTCCTGTGACTTGGTGTTTCAGTGGTTCTTTTTTGCTCCCCATTTCGCTTGTTGAATTCGATTTTTTTTTTCTTTTGAAGACCTGAATTACTCATGTTCTTGTTGATTTTTTTGTTTAAATTGAGATTCTTTCTGTAAAAGGATCTAAAGAAACTGACTTTTGGATTCTATGATCAGTTGCATCTAGGTAGAACGATGAGCAGTTTGTAATCACTCATGTTGATAATTTTTACGTGTTGATCCTTTGATATTAGCTACAGAAGCTCTAAGGAAAGATTGCCAATTGACTGACTATAGCAGTTGGAATTTTTATTCGATTCCAGTGAATGGTTTTTAATGGTACAACATATATCATTTTTCTTCTAATCTGTGTGAGCTGAGAACAGCAATATGTGAAGGGGAACAACACCATTTTGCCTATCTTGTTTCCATGTGATCGATTTCAAATTGTTGCAGAAGTTGCAACTTGGACAATGTGTGGCACTTTCCTTATATTTCATACTTGGTTGAACGAAAATTTGTATTTAGTTTGTCATTGTGTGTTGACCATGTAGGAGACATCACTGTGGAAATGTCCTTGTTCTCCCGACAATTATACTGTTTTTGTGAATATGTGTTGTGACTGGCAATTTACGTTTTTTAGTTTTGGGTTTAACGTAGTTAACGTCTTCACCTAGTCGACGAGGAATTGGGTCGGAGACTCGGAGGTCTATGAATTCAAGCAATTGAGTATCTGAGCATGGATAAAATCACTACCGACTGTCCATACCCTGGTTGCTTTTTCTGTGTCATGAAGGAAGGGAATCCTAGCAAGCGTAGAGCAAGTATATTAAAATTCTTTAGAGAACTCCCTTTGCAAGATGATGATGGCCAGGTTGTTCCAATTAGTGGCCTTTGGAACACTGCAATGGCACATTCCAATGACCCTGAGTTCATTGAATTGGGAATTTTCGAATGCATGGCTTCACTTATAGGGAAAGGTTTAAAGAATCGTCGCTGGCTTGCTCACGACCAGAATATATACATTCCCTACTATGCAGCACATATCATTGGATCGTATACTATGAATGTGGAAGAATTTGCTGAAAGTGCTGTCCGCGCTGGTGTAATTCCTCCCTTGGTTGAGCTTTTGAGAGGGAGGTTGACATGGGTGGAACAAAGAGTGGCCGTGCGAGCTCTTGGACACCTGGCTACTTATGCCCGCACTTTTCCCTCTATAGCGAGCCATGGTGAAATCCTTGAGCTTTCTATCCAACTTGCAATGAGTTCACTAGAAATAGTCTACTCGCACTTTTACCAGTTTTTTGATAGAAGGCTCGGTTATCACTGTGATTTGCTGACTCGTGGCATGGGAGGTGTTGAAATGGAATCCAGAAAAGCAGAGGAATGGGCAAGTCAGCTGCAGTGCTGGTCTCTTCAACTTATTAATTGCTTCGCTTTCAAGCCCGAGTTTCTTCCCACCATATGCAAGCCTGAGTTCTTAGTTAAACTTCCCGGGATGTGGGGTGGACTTGTTAACGAGAACTCACCTGCTGGTATAGGTTTATTGAGAACAATTTGTCATCATAAACTTGGTCGAGGTCCTGTAGCTAGCTGTCCTGGTATTATTGAGGCATTGTGTAATATTGCTCGCTCTTCAGATGATTGGCAGTATATGGCTGTAGATTGTCTTCTTTGGCTGCTTCAAGATCCTAGTACATGCCACAAGGTAAATTGATTTTTGGATATTCTACTTTAAGTTAAGTTGGTTTTCACCTGAGGTTTCTTTCTATGTCGTATAGGTGATTGATAAGGCAGTGCCTGCTCTTGTAGACCTGGCAGAGATTACAACACTTGGTGATCACAAAAAGCTTGGGGATTCCATTATTAATGTGCTTCAGGAATGTATTCAATTACCAGGAACGGGACCCAGCTCGATTTCTAGCCGAACGAAGGAATTAATTGAGGAGGTGTTAAATTCTAAGCAAAGATTGAAATGGGAAAAGAATATGCCAAAAGACGACCTTCATATTAAGCAGGCAGCAGCATTGGTGGTCAAGCTTGAAGGGAATTCCCTTTTCTCATCAGGGAATATAACTGGAGCTGCATTGAAGTACTCAGAGGCCTTGGCCCTGTGCCCGATGAGGTCCAGGAAAGAAAGAGTCGTTCTTTACAGTAATCGAGCTCAATGTCATCTTCTGTTACAACAACCCTTAGCCGCTATAAGTGATGCTACCCGTGCACTTTGCCTTCACAGTCCTCTTAATCGTCATGCGAAGAGTCTCTGGAGAAGATCTCAGGCTTATGATATGCTAGGCTTAGCTAAGGAAAGCTTGTTAGATGCTATTCTGTTCATTAATGAATGCTCTCAGTCGAATGGTCCCGATTGGTCTTTGAGGCAAAATAAAGTTCCAGACTACGCTGAGCGACTGGTTAGGAAGCAAATGCGTGCAGCCTGGTTGTTTAGAGAGGCAGCTATCAAACACGGCGGTATCCGCTCTGAGGGTATCGCTGGTCACATGTGTGGACAGGAAAGTGATGATTCTGAATGGGAAACGGCCAGTGAAAGTGATATAGGAAACGACAGAAGGGATGAAATGGGTGATGAAGATGACGACGACAACGAAAACGGAAGTGATGGAAGGATGATGATGGCGGAAGGAAAGATAGACACGATAAGCCATCATTGAAAGGTATCATTTCAGCATTTCAAACTTCAGTAAGAAAACTGTAATGTACTTTTTATAAGTACCTAGTGTCTTAGGTTTGGAAATTCTCAAATATACTGTGACCACCATGATTTTGGTGCAGGCATGAAGCATGGTTACAAATTGCCGCTTGAAGAAGATGAATCTTGAATTTGTACAAGTTCACAATCCTCCGAATGACACTGCATTTGAGCAAGTACATGAAGGTACTATGAATGATATGGCTGCTTCATCCCTCCCACCACTTATGCAGCTTCTCAGTTTTGTAAGAAACAGGTTAAGTCCATGAATGGTCGGTGTTCAGAAGTATTTTATGACTGCTCATCTTTTACATTTTGGCTTCTTCAGCTTTCTCGATGCAAAGAAAAAGAGACGGTGAGTGTTAAGAAACAATTGTACATTAGCATGTGAATCTGAAATAAAAAGGAGTTATGACTTCTGAGCATACTTATATCAATCTGAATCTGATCTGTTAATTTTGATCGCACTAAGCCGAAGTCCGAATCCAAATGTCATCCCTAACTTCGACCCATTGTGTTGTTATAAGATTGATGAGTTCGTGCCCGGGGTCTTGGATAAGGATTGGGCTTCTCGATAGTCGATACAGCAAAACTAATCGGTAGAAATGAAAGGTGATTGTATCCAAATCACACGTCAAAGTTAACGTTACATGTCCATTGGTAAGCGCGCTCCTAAAGTCCCCAATTTGCCCACTTGCTCCCATTGAATCTCCTTCCTTCCATTTCATTTCATGGGTTTTTGTGAAAATAATATATATTTGCTTTCCAATTTTTTTCTTTATATATTTAATATATTTTTTAATAATAAATAACTCAAAATTACTAGCTTTTTAATTACATACTTAATGATTTACAAATCTTATACTTTAGATAAATTACTTGAAGTATTACCAAATTCAAATTATATGATAGATGCAATTTAAATAAAAAATTTTAGTAGGAATTTTAAAAATTTTTGAACATAAGATTTATTAATAATTTTGTACATTAATATGAATAAAAAGGTAATTGTTTAACTAATTACACTTCCTTTTCTTTTTTTTTTCTTCTCAATGTAACTATTAATTCATAATCATGTTAAAATAAAAAAATAGGGTTTTCATCCATGCTCTCAATTTGGCTTGAAGCCATTATAGTCTAAACACTTTAATGTACTTAGAAGAGATTCGCGATTAATGCTAGCTCTTTTAAAGGAGGATTTGCTACTTGTGAGTAGATAAAGTTATGATTAATTTCCTATTGAACATAAGAACATGACTCAACTTATCATGCGTTTGATCTATGTTTCTTTACCATATATAGATCCAAAACTTTATTCTGCACTTTATCGATAATAAAATATGTATTTTGCATAACTAAGTTTTAAAATAATTGTTACATATATTTTTCTATAATTAAAAGTGTCGCTCAGGTTTGGGTAACCCAGGCGGGAATCAGTTGAAAAAAAAGATGTTTTACAATTTTTATTTTTTTTAATTTTAAAAATAATAAGATTGACCTATGAATTAATCCACTTTCGTCGTTAAAAAAAAACAAACTTGATCAATTACGGATGTATCGCTTTTAGCGGCAATGTAGAAGTTAAAATTTTTAGAAAATCCGAGGGCTGTTGGGAACTTAATACTGAGCTGGGCTACCGATCAATTGGCAGTTAACCCATCAAGTATGTGACGACTTATTGTCCGCAAAAGTACACAGTCTACGTAGGAACTTGAAATATCTTGAGGTTCTAAATTTACATTCTCTAGGACTCTTGAGGTGAGATCTTAGGGGCTTAGAATTAGTCTGACTAAGTCGAGATACCTAATGTAATTAAAAAAAACTTAAAAAGAAGCAAAGCATATAACTCCTGACGCAAGTTACCAATAAAAGAACGGCAAGATGGCGAGTGCAAAACTTACACAATCGTACACTCTATGACAAGATATGATAAATGAACATACAGAATCGTAAAATCTGTAAGAAAATATGCTAGGGCGCGTTTGGTTTAAAGAGGAGAATGAAAATGAGAATGAGAATTAATACAGTGAAGAATGAGAATGGATATAATCATTATAATTATAATGGTTGGTTAAAATAAACGAATGATTACTATTATCATTAATAGTGGTTGGTTTGTTAAAAATATTGTGAAAAGAGTGAAAAAAAGTAAGATTAGTCTAAGCAATGATTCTCATTCTTTAAGTTATTGGGAGGAATGAAGTAAGGCCCCAAAATAAGGAACGATAATATTACCTATTTAATCATAACTCTTTACTAAGCATTGTTTTTGATTTCATACCCATTCTTTTCTTCTCCTACCCATTAAACAAGCATATTCTAAGTCATCTAGAGAAACATTGATAGAGGGAGAGAGACACTACTTGTTGCGAAGAATCATTACTTAAAGCAACACTCAAAAATAAAAATAAGACTTACCTCACCAACCAATCTAATTTACGACGAGTATTTAAATTAAATTGTATTTGAGTTTGAATTAAATTTATTTTATTTTCTAACCTTAACCAAATATAAAAATTAGACTTAAGTACAATTTAATATAAATTAAAATATTTTGTTTATAATGAAAGGTTAAAAAACCTTAAGTTCAATTTAATCTAATATTAAAATGAGTGTTTGAATTAAATTGTACTAGAGTTAATTTTTTAATCTCAATTAAATATAAAAATTAGACTAACTCGACCTTATATAAAATGTTTAAATCAAATCATGTTAAATTCAAAATTGAGTATTTAAACCCGATAGATTTAGGGTCGCTCGGTTCTATTTCTGATTTTTTGTTGTAGTTTTTAGTTTTCGTTTTTATTTTTTTGTTTCTGTTTTTCTTTTAAATAAAAACAAAAACTTGTTTTTTTGTTAATATTAATGTATTTACATTTTTATCACTAGTAATAATTACATATATGAAACTTAAAGATAATTATTTTTAATTAAATAAATTTATTTAATCTCTTATATAATATTTATTAACAAATTATTAATAAAATTATGTTAT
>JANZXR010000172.1:1761962-1815589 GCA_027575705.1 Erythroxylum echinodendron
ATTAATAAAATTATGTTATCTTAACAAATTAAATAATTTAAAAATTAAAAATTTATTTATAAATTAATATTTATTTGAAATATATTTTAATTATTAAATTAAATTATATTTGAATATTTATATATTTAAAATTTAATTACACTTATTAATAATTGTTAAAATTTAATTATAAAAATTAAATAAAATCAAACTATTAATAATTTTATTGATAATTAATTTTAATTTATTAAATATATAAATTTGAATTAAATTATTCATAAATTTTATTAATAATTAAATAATATATGTTTAAATGATAACAAATTGGATTATGAAAAAGCAGAAACAACAAACAAAAATCACTTTTTATAATTTTATAATTTTTGAAAATTAGAAGAAACTAAAATCAAAAATAAAAACTAAAAATTCAAGCAAATATGTTTTTTTAACCAAATTTAAAAATAAAAACAAAAAATCAAAAATAAAAATAAAAACAAATACCTCTTAAAATTTAAGAATTTGATCCTGATTAAGTAAGTCCTACTTATAGCATCACCATTTCAAATAAGATAAATCTAAGGATTAGTGGAAATATTTAAATCAATTAATTATATGTAACAATGTTTAAATTGTCATAATAGCCCAATGATCAGCATCTTATCACAAGATTAAGAAAAAATATATAATTTCTAAAAAAACATAAAAAGGGATATAGAGCTAGAGCTATAGAAACTTATTATTAAAAAATATATAATTTAATTTTCACGTAAAAAGAAGGTCTAATAATTATAAAAAATAAAAAAAAGAAATAGGAAGCAATATTATAATCAGGAAATAATTCATTCCTCATTAATGGTTTGATGCAGCCAAAATCCTCTCTATTTCAGGGCTTCTCTTTTGTTGTATAGTTAATTCAATTCTATAAGTGATCAAATTCTAGGGTTTTGATTCGTTTTCCATTTCTATTCGATCGAGTGTCTCGCATACATACTGATTTCGATTTCGAAGACTGATCAGTTCTGTATGTTCATTTTAGCTGAACTGTGTAAGTCTGTACTTTGGTTTATGGGTCTTTCTGTTCTTCCTTTGACGATGTTGCTGATGTGCCGTCTTGGAACTTTTTGTTGTTCCCGTGTTTGGTTAGTCTGCCCTTTAAGTGGTTCAATTGTCTAGATGCATGAAACATGACTTTAGATGTTATAGGATTCCTGGATCATGATTATGACTCAACTGGGTCCCAAAATTTTGCTACAATGTCCGTTCTAATTCCATTATTGTCGTAAGTAGTATCTGGGAAATATGAGGATGTGTGAACCTTTTTCATAAAGCAGATTTAGTGACCATACTATGCACGGTCTGTAAAGAGGAAAAGATTGCATCTTGATCAGCTTATATGCATTACGTACAGATAGAGACTTCCCTAATCTTTGTCATTTCCCCGTGTTTCACCTTGATTAACAGTTGTTTCGTTGTCATATTAGGATACGTATTGGTGACATTCTTGTTTTGTTGATGTGGTAGCAACCCAGAGGCTATCAGTCCTGTTCCTTAATTACTTTCCAATTGTTCCTTCTGAATTTCTAATAGTGATCTTTACCTTTATTAACTCTTACAGAAATTGGTCTCTCAATACTCCTATTGAGTCTTTTGCAGTTCTCCTTTAGGAATGTGTTGCATTTGCTATTGTTTTTACTTTTCTATGTTTATAAGCTATTGCTTTTTTGTTAACGCAGATGGTTAATGCTTTATTGCTATGATATTGTTGCACCTGCTGATACTTGGTCGCTAAGGGAGGTTCATATTCAACATGCCTTCTCTTCAACTGTTGCAATTTACCGAACATGGGCGGAGCATCTTGGCTTCAAGAAGGTTCAACTTTTTCGATGCATTTTATTTTTTCCATTTGTGATTGTTATATTTCTGGAATGTAGTTATCTTTAGCCATTCTCTTCATTTAATTGTTTTCTACTATGAAACTGTTACTTGCATTCATATCGTGCTTAATTCCATTTCAATTTAAAACTTGTTAAGAAATTCTGTTTTGGATAGATTATTGTCTTGGTCAATTTGAGCAGTCAATTGTCAACAATTTTCTTGAATATATTTACTTGGGTATTCAAATATAAGGGATTCGAAGGTTGGATCCTTCATTATTAATACGCTTATCATCAATTGTGTTAAGTTCATAGCGTTCAGATTAGTATAGGAGATTCAGTGGCAATAAATTTCAATTCTAGAGAATTTTTGAACATGCATTGTTTGCTAGCTATAATGTGTAAATGATATTCTAAGTTAATGAGTAATTTTGAATAAATGCGGTGAAATAATTTATGACGAAACTTCTTTTCATTGATTTAAAATGTTTCGAGCTGCCGATAAACTCTGACCAGGTCCGCATTGTTTATAAAAGCAAAATATCCAAAGTTGAAACTTGATAACTGATTGTACCTTTTCTATTTAAACAGGAAATATCTACTCTTTGCCGCTAGTATTTTGGTTGCTGGTGAGACTGATATTCTAAGTTAATGAGTAATTTTGAATAACTGCGGTGAAATAATTTATGACGAAACTTCTTTTCATTGATTTAAAATGTTTCGAGCTGCCGATAAACTCTGGCCAGGTCCGCATTGTTTATAAAAGCAAAATATCCAAAGTTGAAACTTGATAACTGATTGTACCTTTTCTATTTAAACAGGAAATCTCTACTCTTTGCCGCTAGTATTTTGGTTGCTGGTGGGACTGCTGCTTATGTCCAGTCTCGATATAGCAAAAAGAGATCCGGTTCGATTTGTCTTTACAATGGGCTTAGAGATGAGGAGGAATCGGACAAACTGGTTATGGAGGATAATAAAATTAATAATGCAACTAAAAAGAAAGGAGGTTTGAAGTCAGTTAAAGTTCTAGCAGCAGTCCTTCTCTCTGAGATGGGCAGAATGGGTGCTGGCAACCTTTTGTCCATGGTGGCCCTTGCAGTAAGTGTATCTTCTGTGTGAATTCATATGTTATGGAAATTTACAAACTTATCTTTCTATTGTTGAACTTTTTGTCATCTTTTATTTTTCTATGGATTCTAAAATCATGATACATTGGATTCACAGGACATGTTTAAAAGATAAATGCCAGGTCTGTTATAGCAAATACAAATATAATTTAATAATTTAATTTCCAAAAAAAATTCATATAATTTTTTAATATACTTCCACCTGTGGCTTTAAAGGTTTTAGGTGCAATTGTTCATAACCAAAAAATTATCATTTGTCTATTGACCGTAATTTTATCAGAAGTGTTATGCATTTGGTCTATAAAGTGTTATGCATTTAGTTCTTTATTTTTGGAGGTTTAATACTCGAGTAAGTATCAACATTGTACAATTTTTGCCTCCTGATATACTGCGTAAAGAGAGTCATGAGTATGTTTAAATAAAGAATCTTTTCTATTTGAATATGATTCAGGAATTGGGGAACTGTTCATCAGATGTACATCTCTGGAGTATGTTTGTACTGATTTTCCACGTTACTAGGTGGGAGGAACAAAATATATAACATCTTCACTCTATCGACTTTAACTCACTTGTGAATTATCTCCAATTTTGGCAACAAACATCCAGTCCATGTGTTTGGTGAACTGTATTCTGTTCAAATCACAATGACATAATATGTAGGTTTGGAAACTAAAACAAAGGAAGGGAATTGTTACATTGAACACTGAGCGATGTTGGAACTCCACTATGAAATTTGCAGAATAACCGCACATGTATGTGCATTATTGTTTTCTTTGATTTGTTCTGAGTTCTGAGGTATATACGTATGTATAAACTTGTTGGCTTTTGCGTTGCCTTGATGTGTCCGGTAATGCTGGTTCATATTCTCTGCAGGTTTTAAGAACTGCTTTGACCAATAGACTGGCAAAAGTACAAGGGTTTCTGTTCCGAGCTGCCTTTCTCCGACTTGTACCATTATTTTTCCGTCTTATATCAGAAAATATCTTAATATGTTTTCTTTTATCAACTATTCATTCTACATCAAAATACGTTAGCGGGACCTTGAGCATGTGTTTCAGAAAAATATTGACGAAACTTGTCCATTCCCATTACTTTGAGGTAATCCTGCTAATATCTTCATTTCTGTGCAGAACTACAAAAAATTCTCATGGATGTATTTTTGTCTGCTTATATTGGATCAGCTTATTTGCATTCAATTTTTTATCTTCTCTGAATTTTTGTTCTATATAATTCTTTTGTTACATTTCACCATAATTTTCTTTCACGGGTTGTTTGTAGAATTAACATTTCGTGAATCTTTATCCTTCTTACCTTTATCTCAAATTTTTTATTCATTCCCTTTTGGGTAGAATGGTCCTTAACTTTTTGAGGTCTTTATGCATCATAGTTGCTTTACTCAAGGAATGATCTTCTCACTTCCTTTTATGGAAAAAAAATTCATGTTAATTGGCGCAACATCAAATCTTGGTTTAGGTTTGTGCCTTTTCAAAAGTAGGTAAGTCAGTTGAGCGTCACAATTTGGTTCTAGTTTTTTCATTTGTTGTCAGCCTCTATTGGATATTTTTGCCTTTTTTCAGCGGACTCTTTACTTGCAAAAGATTTATTATCTTATTTAAGATAATGTCATTGCATTTTCTGTGATGTTTTTGCTTATGTATGCATTTTTTGCTCTCCCACTGGTTGATGGGAGAGCCTGGAGATATTATGTACAGGTTCTAATTTTAAGAAATTCTGCTTTGTCAAAGATCTGGCAGTTGCAAGTTAGTGCTCAATATTCACCGTCACAGTCTTCAGTTTAGAACATTGACCAACATTTCAGCCAAAAACCAATCTTGTTTAGATGTTAACTGAAGAATGTACCATCTTTGTTTAACCTTGGAATATATGTACTCAGTTTTGTTGATTTTTTCTTTCCAGAACATGGCCTATTATAAGATATCAAACGTTGATGGTCGGGTTTCCAATCCTGAACAACAAATTGCTAGTGATGTACCAAGATTCAGTTCAGAGCTTAGTGAGCTTGTGCAGGAAGACTTGACGGCAGTTACCGATTGCCTCGTTTACACTTATCGCTTGTGTTCTTATACTAGCCCAAAATATTTCTTTTGGATACTGGTATGTGATCTTCATTTCAATATATTTCTGTCCTTGATGATTATGGAATCCTTTTCATGTGCTATTGGTCTTCAGGGCTATGTACTGGGAGCAGGAGCCATGATTAAAAACTTCTCTCCTGCTTTTGGGAAGCTAATGTCCAAAGAACAGCAATTGGAAGGTGAATATCGGCAGCTTCATTCACGTTTGAGGACCAATTCGGAAAGTGTAGCATTTTATGGTGGAGAACGTAGGGAAGAGTTTCATATTCAGCAAAAGTTTAGGGATCTTGTTAGGCACATGAGAGTAGTTAATCATGACCATTGGTGGTTTGGCATGATTCAGGACTTTTTGGTTAAGTATCTTGGTGCTACAGTTGCTGTCATTTTGATCATTGAACCATTCTTTGCTGGCAATCTTAGACCCGGCACTTCCACTTTGGGAAGGGCAACAATGTTGAGCAATTTAAGATATCACACCAGTGTTGTAATATCTCTTTTTCAGTCACTGGGAACTCTAGCTATCAGCTCAAGACGGCTTAGTCGACTCAGGTATCAATTGTGGATCATTGTTCATATAAGTTTGCACTTTATAATTCTCTCCGGAAGCCAGGCGTTTCTGCCTGTATATTGTCTTGGGCCTGCAAATGAATTGCTGAATTATATCAATTGAGCTATTTGGGTAGAGATAAAGTAGGAAGATTTTCAGAAACATGAAATAGAAATTATGGAAGCAAAAGCAGTCTCTCTATAAAAGTTAAGTATTTTTCTATTGGGCTTTGATCATCTTTTGTCCTGGTGTTATTACAGTGGTTATGCTGATCGCATTCATGAATTAATAGTCATATCAAGAGAGCTAAGCGGTGATGGCAAAGCATCTCTGCAACGAAGTGGAAGTAGGAACTACTTTAGTGAAGCTGATTTTGTTGAGTTTTCTGGTGTCAAGGTAATTGAAATTAAGGAGTTGTAAAAATATGTTGCTATACTTTCAGTCATTCCAGGCTCTTATGATCCTATTACATGTCCAGGTTGTTACACCTACCGGTAATGTTTTGGTAGAGGATCTAACTCTTAAAGTTAAACCAGGGTCTAATCTGTTGATTACAGGTAGTAATGTTTTGCTTCAATGGCTTCTTAATTTTTCTATCTCTTACGATATCCTCCTTGTTTGGTTTTCTGTTGGTTGTCATTGTGTTATGATTCCCTTTGTTTACTTTTCATGTTTAACTAATATTTATTGCTGGTTACAAGATTCTTGTATAAAGTCAGTGCACCCTTTATCACCCTTTTAAACTTGGCAACACTGTTAGGACAAGCCTTTGGCTCCTGGTTGATAGTTTCTTCAAATTTGGAGTTCTTCCTTATGGGAGGTCTTTATCCAGAATAGTGCTTTTTCCTTGCTACTCAACTTCAATTCTGTCTGTATAACTTTTTAGTCATTTAGATTTATCAAATAGGGCCATATCATGGGTGCCTATTGGAATCTTTCTTATTGCTGCAAAATTAGTAGTTGTACTTGTCTCTCAGGATTCTAGAGTCTGAGCATTTAATGTCATCTTTTTTCTCATCTAATGTGATATTTGATTGTTTTATTCGTGCTTGGTCTTTCAATAGAAATTGCTTATTTACGATCAATGGGCGCCTTAATTATGTTATAATATTGCTTTAGCTTCAGATGTGTAATTCCTTGTTAAATTTATTCACTTCTCCATTTCCTTTTCTGTCAAGGTCCAAATGGCAGTGGCAAAAGCTCACTTTTCAGAGTTCTAGGTGGACTTTGGCCATTGGTATCAGGCCATATTGTAAAACCTGGTGTTGGTTCTGATCTCAACAAGGAGATCTTCTATGTTCCTCAAAGGCCATATACAGCTGTAGGCACTCTCCGTGATCAGTTAATTTATCCTCTCACTGTGGAACAGGAGGTTGAACCCCTCACCCGCAGTGCAATGTTGGAACTGTTAAAAAATGTAATCCTCATCTTTTCCATACATCTTTCCTGAATCTCTTTCGTGCAATATTTGTTAAATTACATAATATTGAAAACATTGTATTCTACACCTAGGTTGATCTTGGGTATCTATTAGATCGTTACCCCCCTGAAAAGGAGGTCAATTGGGGTGAGGAGCTCTCACTGGGAGAGCAACAAAGGTTGGGGATGGCCAGACTATTCTATCATAAGCCTAAGTTTGCAATCCTTGATGAGTGTACTAGTGCTGTAACTACTGACATGGAAGAACGTTTTTGTGCTAAAGTTCGAGCTATGGGAACATCATGTATAACCATATCTCATCGGCCAGCTCTAGTGGCATTTCATGATGTGGTCTTATCCTTGAATGGAGAAGGGGGTTGGCGTGTTATTTACAAAAGGTGAAATCTTGATTTCTCTATATTTATGTTTGATTTTACATTCATGATATTCTAACAATAACAGTTTGGTTGAGCCCTTTAAATTTCAGCAAGGATCTTCCATCCCAGAATGAGGCTGAAAACAAAGTCATGATTATGTCCGAAACAGATCGTCAAAATGACGCATTGGTAGTTGAACGAGCGTTTACAAAAACCGATGAGGTCTTAATACTCTGTTCTTGTAGTTTCTCTAATTTGTAGATCCTCAAACATAATTTGTTTGTATAAAGCTCATGATGATTTTTATCCAGGGCTTCTCAAGTGCAAAGTCACAATCATACATTTCAGAGGTTATAGCAGTATCTCCTGGTGGAGGTTCTAGTCATCCTGCGCCCATTTTTCCACAACTCCAAGGGACCCCAAGGGCATTACCAATGAGAGTTGCTGCGATGTTGAGAATACTGGTATGACAATTCTCTTGCAATTGGGATCAAACAGAATATTCTACTCAGAAGTTTGTTTGTTTGTTTTGGTAGTTGGGATCAGATAATATTCTAGTTAAGAGATTCAGCATGAATGCATTTCTTAAGTGGCTAGGAAGTGGGCTGGGTTATTACTGAATTCAAACTGTCTGGGTTGCTGTTAGGCTTTAGTAATTATCTTTGTCAAAGAATAATTGTTCATTTATGGTCCTTGTTAATACTCATAAGTATACTGCTAGATTATGATCTACCATTTCTCCTCTGTTGAGATTTGGGAGGTCCTTTTGATGGTTGACAGAAAAAGAGGAGAAAGGGATTTTGACTTGATACCACTATATCCAATGACAGGAATCTTATTTTCATATTCAGTTAATGATAACAAATCCACTTAAGCAAACATGAATTTGATTTCAAATGCTAGCTGCTAAACTCTTGACCTTCTTTCATTCATTGTTGGGCCTGTTTGTTGATTTCTGGATGTGGTTCATGTTTGTCTTATATTAAACTCGGGCATTCATATATTAGCCACTGAATGACTGTATGACGCACAATGTGTAACATGTTTCTTTGAGGGTTTCGGTATCTGCCATTCCTTGGTCTTCATTGACATCTTGTTCCTTGTGGCTTAGGTACCATCTATACTTGACAAACAAGGGGCACAGTTACTGTCAGTAGCTTTTCTTGTTGTCTCCAGAACATGGGTCTCAGATCGGATTGCTTCATTAAATGGTACAAGTATCCATTTTGATTTTATTCTTCCAAAATTCCGAGGGCTAACCATTTTTCTTGCTAACTATCACAGGTACCACTGTGAAGTACGTTTTGGAGCAGGACAAATCAGCCTTCATTCGGTTGATCGGTGTTAGCATTCTACAAAGCGCTGCATCTTCTTTCATTGCACCTTCGTTAAGGTGAGTTCCTTTCTAATTGACAAAAAATAAATCTCAAACAATGGGTTTCTACTAAATGACCTAATTGGTGTTGTCTCTGCTTAACATTGAAGTGGCAATATACGTTTCACACATTCTGCATCTCTGATTCCTATGCTTTCCATGAATCTCAAGTAATTTGTATGGTGGTCATTTTCTAACTACTTTCTTGATTGTGGAGGACCTATTGATTTTGGGGACATGTTTTGATTGTTGTAAAGTCAAGATGTGAGATCCTTGTATTTCACTGTGCTTCATTGATTTTAATATTTCCACAAAGTTTATTCTTCCTTTTCCCTAGAAAACACTCTTGTTTTCTGAAACTGCACAGGCTTGTAGTACCCTTCTACCTAAAGAATTGATCTCTTTAGCTACTCAATTTTGTTTAAAACATATACATTGGAAACTACTGTATTTTAGCTGCTTGGATTTCCAAAAGATAATGCTCAGATTCCATAGCAAAACGTTTCCTCAATCATAACATAAGTGGCTACTATTTGGTTTTCTTTTGTATTTTTAAATTTAAGGTGTGAGTTTGTGATATGATCTCCAATTAGTTTTTTTGTTGAGTTAGCATTTAGAATGAAGTAGGATCTTACTCCTACGGAAATGGTTAAATTGGAAGTTCGTTTAGTGCTTTGTCAAAAACTTGTGTTTATTTTCTTGTTTTTAGCTATTAATGAAATTTCTTTCATGATTGGTAAATGACTTTAATTTTCTTAGCTTTTTATGCTGCTGTGAGAAAATGTTCACAATTATTATCTTTTGTGATTTGTTTTTATGTTATTTATTTTTGCGATCTATTTGATGACAAATTTTTGTTGCAGGCACTTGACAGCAACGCTAGCGCTCGGATGGAGAATCCGCTTGACTCGTCATCTACTAAAGAACTATTTGAGGAACAATGCATTTTATAAGGTAATACAGTCTAATACTTGTACAGTTTCTTTCGTTGTTTGCGTTTGAGAATAATTTTGTGCTTAAACTGGGCTACATAGTATATTTAAGGATGATATTCTCTTTATCCACTGTTGAGTATCTGATAATCCAAGAAATCTTTTGCTCTTATGTTGAACTATGTATTTTTATGGTCGTATTTTTCCGACTGCGGAATATCTTTTTAATCTTTTACGTTATACCCCTCCACCCTCAGCTTCCTGTTGCTTTTAACAGTTATTCTGACATGTCACAGGTGTTCCACATGTCCAACAGAAATATTGATGCAGATCAGAGAATCACTCAGGATCTTGAAAAGTTAACCAGCGAACTATCTGGATTGGTAACTGGAATGGTAAAGCCATGTGTTGACATCCTATGGTGAGTAGCTGAGTCACAGGCTACTCCTGTTTGTATAATTCCTTCACTAAGTACTCATAATGAATATTTGGCAACTCCTGTGACAAACCTCACACCCCTTCCCTCTTTATTCAACCCCCAAGCCATCCGTCCACACCCACAAAAAGAAAAAAGAAAAGAAAAAGAAAAAAGAGGGAGAGACAGAAAAATACTTGATTGACCTTTCTCTTATTCTAAATACTTGTTACCATGCTTGCTGTGTAGGTTTACCTGGAGAATGAAGCTTCTAACAGGTCGAAGGGGTGTAGCCATATTGTATGCATATATGTTGCTTGGTTTGGGTTTTCTGAGGACAGTAACTCCTGATTTTGGTGATCTGGTTGGTCAAGAGCAACAGCTTGAGGGGACCTTCAGGTAATCAGATTATAGCTACAGGTTCAATGCTTCTGTATCTTTAATAAGTAGACATGAATACTCACACATAGAGGCCCGGAGAGAACAGTATTTGGTTCTAGATTTCTGTAAAATCTTCTGAAACAAGCCATTCATAATTAGGTTCATGCATGAAAGACTGAGGACTCATGCTGAATCTGTTGCTTTCTTTGGAGGTGGTGCAAGAGAAAAAACTGTAAGTTACTTTTAGTTTGCAGCATTAGTCTTTCTACTGGTTGGTGCTCTTCCTATATTTCATTCCTTAGCACTGCATGTATGTTGCTCTTTACTCTTTTATTCATGACATCTCAATTATGACTTCTTTGTTGAGCAGATGATTGAGTCAAGGTTCAGGGAACTTCTTGAGCACTCAATGATACTTTTAAAGAAGAAATGGTTATATGGTATCCTGGATGATTTTGTCACAAAACAACTTCCTCACAATGTTACATGGGGTTTGAGTTTGTTGTATGCCCTTGAAAACACAGGGGATCGAGCTATGACTTCAACTCAAGGTGGAATAATATATGATTATTTGAGCTGCTCTATCTCTGTATGTGTCCTCCATTTTCTTGCCCTCTTAAAAGAATCAAATTTATGCAGGTGAGCTGGCACATGCTTTGCGGTTCTTGGCTTCTGTTGTGTCCCAAAGCTTTTTGGCATTTGGGGACATCCTTGAGCTGCACAAGAAGTTTCTTGAGTTATCAGGCGGTATAAATAGAATTTTTGAGCTTGAAGAACTCCTGGATGCTGCACAATCTGGTAAAATTTTC
This sequence comes from Erythroxylum echinodendron, assembly GCA_027575705.1. Taxonomy (NCBI): domain Eukaryota; kingdom Viridiplantae; phylum Streptophyta; class Magnoliopsida; order Malpighiales; family Erythroxylaceae; genus Erythroxylum; species Erythroxylum echinodendron. The sequence continues at coordinate 1,773,294 of JANZXR010000172.1, forward strand.
TACTTCAACTCAATACTGTTTGCAAAAATAATTTAAGGTTGGTTTCATTTTATGGGCCAATTGGTTGACAAATGTATCCAAAGTTCTATGGTACCTAGCTAGAAGAGACAGTTACCCTTTGTTCCTCGGAAGCTTTTGTTCTTTATTGCAACTCAATCTTACTTGCATCGGCTGTGGGTATGTTAACACAAAGATATATGAACACAAAGATATATGTTGGGCATTGACATTATGGACAGGGAAGCAGTATAGAACCATCGGTAGTGCAGAAAAAATGTGGGTGTGGTTGTGGTTGTGGTTGTGGCTGTCACTCGAATTATTAGCTTAAAGAGAGGTCTTCTAAAGTTCTCTAGTTTAATTAGCAAGTTGCCTAGTAATGTATTTTATTTTGATGGATGCCTGAAGTGGACTTAATGGGTAGATATAGGGAATTTCGATAGTAGGGCAAAGGAAGTTGTTGAGACAATTAGTGAATGCAACTCAATGCTTTAGAGTCCTTGAACTGGATGCTAAACAGATTGGTTTATCTTTAAGATTTCATGTCGATAATAGCATCTCAATGCCACCCACTGACCCCATGCCCCAAGACCATGAAATGCTAAATAAATAACAATGGAAGAAGAGAAGAGAATGAGATGAAGTGATGTTCTTCTTGCCTCTTGAACTTTCCTCCAAGATTCTGGTAGGTAGTGAAACCAGCCTTGTTCGTCTAACTGTAGAATATTGCATAAATGACAATCAATGTAGGACAAGACTTTTCCATTGTACTTAGTAATTTGTCTCAAGTCATGAAATTGAGCTTATAGAACTGGTTATGCAGGAGATTTATCACCTGGTAAATTACTTGAATCCCCTGAGAAGGTTGACCTTCACTCGAAGGACACAATTTCCTTACTAGAGGTTGATATGATTACCCCAACGCAGAAGTTGTTGGCAAAGCAGTTATCATGTGACATTAGTGAAGGAAAAAGTCTGCTTGTTACTGGTAATGAAATTCTGTCTTGGCTTATCTGGTTCTGTTGCACCTTTTCTTTCTGCAACTCTTAATCATCTTATCAAGTTACATCTGGGATCTGCATTAATTGTTAAGGTCCAAATGGGAGTGGGAAAAGTTCTATTTTCCGGGTCCTAAGAGGTCTCTGGCCTAATGTAAGCGGAAGGCTTATAAAACCTTCACCAGATATTAGCAAGGAGTCTGGATCTGGTTGTGGCATCTTCTATGTTCCTCAAAGACCATATACATGCTTAGGAACCTTAAGAGATCAAATCATATATCCTCTCTCCCGAGATGAAGCAGAAGTTAGGACTGCTAAGTTGTTTGGAAAAGGTAAAAGTTCTTGCATATTGATCTTTTTCTTTGGTTTTTTAAGAATTAAAATATTTTAATATGTGTACAGCCCACTTTTTGCCACTTAGACAAATATTTCATTTCTATATGTATGTGTATATATATAGACACACATGTACACGTTGTTTCTTAGAATTTTTATACATGTAAGGTCGATTCAGATGGGGTAAAATTGTCTTCCTTGTGATCGTGCCATCTATACAACTTTCTTTTTGGGGAATTAATGTTATTTTTAGATGTTACATTTCCAAATACATTTATGATTTTCCAGTGTCTCTTTATTCATTATTTTCTGATTGTTATTGCATGGTATTTCAGGGGAGAAATCTTACGACTCTTCAAACATTCTCGATTCATATTTAAAGACTATTCTGGAAAATGTTAGACTGAACTATCTTTTAGAAAGGGAGGAAGGTGGTTGGGATGTTAATCTAAATTGGGAAGACATACTCTCTCTTGGAGAACAGCAGAGGCTAGGCATGGTGAGTGCAGTTAATAATTATTACTAGGAAGTATAGTTGTTTAAATTAGAGCATTACAGACTATTATTGGATGTCTCAAGACATGATGTTTCGAAATCTTTTTTGCTAGGCTCGCCTATTCTTTCACAAGCCTAAATTTGGCATCCTGGATGAATGCACCAAGTATGTCTCATTCCATATTTTTATGCTGAAATGAAACTTTCCCTTTTTCCTTCACAGTTTCTTATTCATTACCGTCCTGACTTGCAGTGCCACGAGTGTTGACGTTGAGGAACAACTTTACAGGCTTGCTAAAGATATGGACATAACAGTTGTAACCTCTTCACAGGTAAATGGTTCTTGTATTATTATAGCAAAACATTAAACCTTCTCAATTTTTTGACATAAATTGCTTCTTTAATTTTTATTTTCACCATTTAAAGAGATTCTGTATCGTCTTCTTCGATTTGATGAACTGCAATATCAATATTACAATGCTGATCATAATTTGTCACTTGAGTCACAATGGAGTTCTTCAGAATCTTAAATTTTATCACCTCTCTCTTCACCGGTTTATGTACTTTTGTGTGCCCCAGCGTCCCGCTCTAATACCTTTCCATTCCGTGGAATTACGGCTTATTGACGGAGAGGGTAACTGGGAGCTTCGAACCATAAAGCAGTGAGATTCAGTTATCTCACATAATCACCCATCTGAGATGTTGTGCTATGAATGTGGCATAGGGCTGGGGCAGGTGAAAGTCATTCTTCCAAAAGTCTTGTGACCATTACTTCCCTTATATAAGCGCAGGAAATTGTTAATTCTCTCAATGCATGAGTTGGTCTTAGAGCTGATGCACATCGTGTTATGACTTGCTTTGCGATTGATGATGTTTGTCTTGATCATATGTGGAAGTAGTTATTGTATACAGAGCCATCGATCAGGAAGGAGAAGATCACCATTACTAGTTGCTGACATACACACAGACACTCACAAAAACAAAAACAAAAGTAGAGATTTGTTCAGTAGCATAGTGAATCCACTCTGTACAGGTTTTGCATTTCTCAATTTTCATTTTTTTTCTCCATTTTTGAAGGGAATTAGTGGAATGGATGGGAAAGGGGTAGACAGGATGGGGGGACAATGCTGTGTAGTGAGATTTTGCAATTCTTTGGGCTAGAATTTGTGAGTTGCCCACAAATGTTGTAAAACTCTGATGAATAAAATTGCAGGTAAGAGATCAACATCTATTTCTTTTACCCTTTCTTCTCCTACTTTCTTGGATTATCTATATATATATATATATAGAAACAAGAACCAAGAACCAAGAACTATATATATATATATATATATATATATTACCAACACAGTGAGTAATAGTTTTTATGTTTTATTCAAGAGTGTGATAGGTGTAATCCGTTTTTTGATCTTTTATTTTCGTAACTTGAAACTATAAAAAAGTGAGTTTTATAGTTTCGGCCTTTTGTTTTTGTTCTTGTTTCATAATAAATGAACATTATCTAATTATTTGATTTTAACTGTTTTATTAAATCATTAAATAATAAGAAATTTTGATTTGTTAATTTTAATTTAAAATAACGTAGCTATAAAATCAAAATTAATTTCATGATAAATATAAATTAAAAATATAATTTTTAAAAAGTTATTTTGTAAACAAATTTTGATCAAGTTAGATATTGGGCTTAAAATTTTCTTATTATGTCTGACTTTATATTTAGTAAAAATTACATAATAAATTAAGATAAGGTTAATTTCTTAATAATAAATAAAATCAGAATTTATTCTATTTTCCTGATATTTTATATTATTGTTAATAGTGGGAGTGCAATTACTATAAAATTTCATTTCTTGAAAAAAAAGAACAGAAATTTTAATTATTTTAAAATAAAATAAAAATAAAACCAAATAAATCCTGAAATTTACTAAAACTCAAGATCCTATCACTTTTCTACTAATTGATTAATTTATTATTATTATTAGTGTTATTATTATTAGCCTTAGTATTATTAATAATAATATTACCATTATTATTATTATTATTATTACAAAAAGTCAAAAGTCTCTCTCCCTCACTCATATCCTTTACTATAAGAGAAGAAAATCAAAGGCTAAGCAATAGCCTCACTCGCAGTGTTGTTTGTAAGTAGAAATGGAGAGAAACTCAGCAGTACGAAAGCCACACACTTCCACCTCCGATCTGCTTACGTGGACGGAGGCTCCTCCTTCTCAATCTTCGCCATCCAACTCCGCCCACCGTTCTCACCAGGTACTGTATTAATGCACCATCTGTCTTCTTGAACTGGGAGTTTGTAGCTAGATAACTTTGAGCTTTTTCGTTGTTTCAGCCATCCGATAGAATCAGCAAGGTCCTGTTTGGAGGTCAGGTCACTGACGAGGAAGCCGTGAGTCTCATGAAGAAGTGAGCTTTTTTCTTCCGATTCATGTGTTTATGTTGTATAAGATTTAGTTTGCTGGGAAAGTTTTGACTAAAAGAAAAGGTTTTTATTTTGGAAATGTGAATCTTTCTTTCTATATTTTTGCTTTTTTTTTAGCTGGTGAAATCAGATCTGGTGTTGCATGCTTCAGTTAGTATTTTACTATTTTTCCCCCTTCCATGAACGCTAAATGTTTCAAGAATTAATTAAGAAAAGGAAAGAGAAGCTCTAATAAAGATCTTCCTTTTACTACAGATGTGTTGCAGTTTTAAATGCGGAACCAGCTTTAATTCTTACTCAGAAAGTTATTGTTTCTAGATGCGTTCTTTTACTCTTTCGTTTAGTTTATCATTCAATGTTCAACATTGAAGTTTCTTTTCAGCTAGATGTTTAGGAGTAGAGTTTTTAAGATCCCAGTTCATTTTTATGTCTTATGGTTTGCTGGGGAATAGTGGATCATAAATAGTGTAGAAACCATGCTAAAGTCGCTGAAAAGGAAATGTCACTAGACGTATTCGTTTTCAGTTAGAATGGTACTGTATCAGGATTCCATATTCCTCAATGAACAAAGATAATAGGAGTTATTCCGTTTCCTATTCACAGGAAGCCATGCTCGGGGAATAAACTGAAGGAGATGACTGGCAGTGGCATTTTTTCTGCTAATGGCGAAAATAATTCATCTGACTCCGGCACTGCTAATCTTAATAATAGGACCAGCGTACGCGTTTATCAGGTGCTCCTTTCATCTCCCATAAATTGACTATTACAGCTCTACATAAGGTTAAAATATATGGTAATTCTCATCCTCTTAATTAATTGGTTTGATTCTCAGCAAGCATTGAATGGAATTAGCCAAATATCTTTTGATGCTGAGGAAAGAATCTCTCCCAAGAAACCCACCTCCATCACTGAAGTCGCAAAGCAGCGAGAATTGAGTGGAACATTACAAAGTGAGTTGGACACTAAGAGTAAGAAACAGATATCAAATGCAAAATTCAAGGAGATCAGTGGACATGATATCTTTGCCCCTTCCCCTGAAATTAAACCTCGATCATTGGCTGCTGCACGCCACATGGAGACAAGAGAGAGCAAGGATATTGGAGAACCTGCACCAAGAAATATACGGACGTCTGTTAAAGTTTCTAATGTGAGTTTATCGTTTTCGTGCATGAGCCTCTTTGGTTTTCTTAATTTCCTTACAATGATAAGCCAAGTTATGTACAGGTTTTATCCTTCTAAGATGTGTACGCCACACAGTTGTAGATGGGTTATTTACAGATTATGACTCAGAAAGGCCCTCGACTTTATGTATAAAAACATATATCTCTATTCTCTCATTCCACCTTTTGCCTCCATTTTTGTGCTTCATTTTATTGTTTCAAGACTTTCCCTTGATGGTCAAACCCAGCTGGTTATGAATATTTCTTCGGGGTGTTTGATTTATGTCTCTTTACTTCAATTTGGGTTAGCGAACATCTTGTCATACATATCAAGATCCAGGCCCCATAAAACATCATCGATATTTCTTGCCTTGCTTTGCCAATTAGGATTCCCCTGTTGGGGATGGCTGCATTTCAACCTTGGTTATCTTGATGCCTGTGTAAGCTGCAAAATATTTGCAACTCTTTCTTCATAACTTTTGACTTAGTAATCCAGCTAAAATTTTCAATGTCATTGCCTGTAGCCTGCTGGAGGTCAAAGCAACATCCTTTTCGGTGAAGAACCAGTTACTAATACATCGAAGAAGATACACAACCAGAAGTTTCAAGAACTTACAGGCAATGATATTTTCAAAGGAGATGTTCCTCCCGGATCTGCTGAAAAGCCACTAAGTGTTGCTAAAATGAAAGAAATGAGTGGCAATGACATCTTTGCAGATGGGAAAGCAGAATCCAAGGCCAGGGACTATTTCGGCGGCGTACGCAAGCCTCCTGGGGGTGGGAGCAGCATTGCATTGGTTTGACTCTGACCAATCTAACTCCATCATCTTGCATGGTTGGTTTCATGCCTATATCTTTGTGTGAGTGCTATGTTTTAAATGGTAGGACGCCCCTTTGAGCAATGTGGTAGTGTCACAGCTCCTTCAGTGTATCCAGTCGTAGGAAGGGCTCCTAATTGAGTTATCCCATATTAATGTATGTGAAATACATATAACATGTTTCATGAAGACCCTACCCTATTAGTTTCTAATGAAGTCTTTGTCACTGCCAAAAGCTTTGGATCTACTGAGTGAAGCTTTTGGATCCGATAAGCAAATGAGTCTTTTTCACTGGTTTTTGTTGGATGTTTGTTCACACACGAAAGGTTAGAACCTACAATGCCTGATTATTCCTACTAGTAGAAAGTAACAGCCTATAATGCAGGAAACAAGAGACTAAGAAGACCATTGCCATATGACATCATTTACAATCTTCTCCTCTTTTACCATATGACATCATTTACAATCTTCTCCTCTTTTACCTCACCTTTCAAGAACTAGTACAGGTTTGGTTTTGCAATCGCACAACAAATTTCATAGTGATAAAACTTTTTTTGTGATTTTTTAATTCAGTATTTTATTTTTTTTTAAATTAATTTATTAACTTAATATTTTAAAACTCTGACAATTCAAGTCAAAGTCTTGTTGTCTTCATTAGTTTTTTGTTTGAATTATATGAATTTTAAAAGATTAAACACCAATCTGAAAAAAATCTCAAGAAACTTTTAAATTGTTCTCTCTAGTAATTGAGTGGTTTTGTTCTTCATAGACTTGTAATCTCCAGCAAAGTTAGGACTTGTTTACGTTAGGATGACAGATTAATTCTGACTAACTTAAAATTATGGATTAAGTCTGATTTAATTAAACTTCGAACCCCCGACACCGTAGTTCTTAGCCACGTGCTTTAATCCTCTAAGCTACAGGCTCCATGATGACTTGACGTCATCTTCACTTTTCTCTAGCTTATCACCGACAGTTTGCTCAAAGTTTCAAACTAAACGGTAGCAATTAAACACAAAGATTGCGCTCATTGCGGGACTTAACCTTTCGTGTAGTAGCTAAGGCATTACGTATTATCTATCTAGTGTGATGTATGAAATATATAACAAAGATAATAGCTCATTGATCAAGCACTCTTGCGTCGATTATGAATAGAGCTAAGCGATCTCTTGAAATTGTGGTATGTAAAAATGCGTCAGTAGGGGAGCATTCCGCCTTATTTGAAAATTTAGATCAAAATTAATGAATTAAGTTTAATTTAACTGGCCTAAAATTCAAATATTCAGACCAAGCAATTTGGATGGAAATTCCCATAAATATTTGATCAGCTAAGTTCAAGTCTTATTAAGAGTTAAAAGCTTCACGTGTCCGCTCAATTCCAACCTCTATCAAGGTTACCAATTTCAGGGTCTAGACTACAGATACACTGGTGCCATAATACAGATCAACTACAAGAGAGCTAATATATAACGTCATGTGTATCATAAAAAACCAACTTGGTCTCTATCAAAGCTTTATTTAAGCATCAAAGGATACCAAAACATCAAATACAAACGAAAGACAAGCAAGCACATCTGAGAAGGCATAACTCACACCAGGAATAAAAGAAGCCTCATAGGACTGACATAAACAAACTTCATGAATTAAGTACTTCCACACTGAAAAGGACTGGTTCAAGCATCTCCATGGCCAATCAAATGAAGCAGCATTTTCTCGTAGTCACCCGAAGCGTCTCTGGCAATTGCACGGTCTAGAGGAACACTGTTTCTACGATGATATTCCTCTTTAATATGTTCCATGTCCACCTCTGCTCTCGTTGTTACAATTCTGGTAAGTGCCCCTTCATCTGTTCCCGTTTTGTTGATGGCTAGCCTCAGGGCTTTCTCAAAGTACCTCTCTGGGGTGGTCAAGCACTTGATTGTTGCTCTCAAAAATTTGAGGAACTCGTCATTGGGATCAGCCTTCAAGTCCTACAACAAGTTCCATGAATCAGGACTAGTGACGATTCGCATCATAGACCATCTAAAAGTTCTTCAGAATCAATGAACTCAAGAAAAATATCCAAGCACTTCCACAAGAAAATGTAGCAGGTTATGAATACTAGACTTGTATTTCAAAGAACCAATCACAAGAAGTAAGGAGAAGATTTAAGTTGATGAATTCTGAACAAATTAAAGCAGTCCATCTAGCTTAACTGAATTATACAAGATATAGTACCTTGCTAATAGCATTTCCAAAGGCATTGTTGTAGTGATTCAATGTTGCATTAATCTGTGCCTTACTTCTTGTAGACAGAATTCTGATTATCTCCTCATCATTGTAAGCTTTTTCTGCAATCTTTTCATGAAGTGTCTTAGCCTCTGATCTTGCCAATGTCATGTTCACCTCATCTCCTTCATACCTAAATGCAGTCACAAGAGGAACCAACAACTGCACGGGGACATCATGTAAAACGAGAAGAGAATGATAACAAAGAAAGCACTGTATAATGGGATATTTCATATATAAAATTAAACGAAACATTTTAAAGGTACAAACTACAAAGTAATAGCAATATGAGATCTTCATCTGGTTTCAATGGGGATGAATTTGGAATGACCTTTCAAAAGCTTTAGAAGTTTGTATCTATTGGTTCGCATAAACTCCATGACACGAGGACATTGGAATGGATGAAGGATTGCACAAGCATTCATATCAGGTTAGTCGACAGTGATGAAAATTATCCAAAACAGTATCCTCAAATGATGAGAAGGACTATGAACTGTGAGGGGCGTTTGAGAGAGTGGGATTTTCCAATGTCCATTACTAATGCTGAGGTTGTTTCCATCGGAAGTTATAGTAAAACAGCTTAAGGAAGTACCTTGCGGTAGTCTCCAGTTGTGTGATGTGCAACATCTTCTTCGAGAGACCTCTTATAACGAGCATGATATGCCTGTCTTGCTTTGAATAGATCGAGTGATGATCTAGTACAAGCTATTTCCATAATGACCCAGTTGCTCGAGGTGAATCTTTTAGTAGATGCATTAGCCAAATATGCATCACGCTCAGCAGGATCCAATGTCCATAGAAGTACACATCTCTGCTTGAGGTACAAATCAATTAACAAAAGCAATGACTATACAAGGAGTGGACCAACACCTTGGACAGAAAATTTTTCTTGAAAGCAACAGCTATTACTGGTGTTTGATTTCAAGTAACAGAAGTGGGGAAAAAAAACTCTTTTGCCTGACCTCAAAGTCACTAGAAAGCTCCTTGTCAAGGACTTTGAGTAGATCTTCCCCATAAGCTTCAGCATAAGTCTGTCTAATTTTGTTACGTTGTGCAGCATTCCTATGCGCCAATATGTCGATAATCAACGACTCATTTGTACCCCATCCTGGTAAAATCAGGATTCAAACAACTCAGTATTCAGATCGATTGGTTGATAATGAATCAGTTAAAGTTGGTCCTGAATTTGAACAACAATCAACTACAGAGCCACCAGAAAACCTTTTTGAGACTTAGAACACAATGATCTGTCTAGACCACTTTGATAATGAAGCTCAGATGTATAATTAGTTTAAATCAAATCCATGAATTAATAAGGTCGATTTTCAACTCCACCTGATTTATCTACTCTTGCAAAAAACCTCATAAATGTAGATACAAAAGATTAATATGAGTATGAAAGAGTATCCAAGCCGGAGGACATTGCGGATCTGTATTCATGGAGATATAAATCTGAAGGAAAAACTAGAAGACCAAATACCAAACAAAGCAGCAGTTTCTGGAAATACTAATCATATGCCCATTCGCCTTTTGCTATCGATATTTCAAGAAATAAAAATGCAATCAGCCACCAAACATCAAGAAACTAAAACATAAAAGGAAAGTAAAACAGAGAAAAAAAATCAGAGATTGATTGATCTTCCGGGGGCAGATAAGTGAACAACAATATAAACACAACAGATGTTTCAACAACCACAATTAAAAGCAAGAAATCAGCTTTATAGCCATCAAAAAAAGGGGTCGATCATCAAAAACTAAACAAGTGATGGGGTTGTTGAAGAAAGAGTAAAGCGGGTAGACCTTCAAAGGCTTTTCGGAGTTGTTCAGCGTCCTCAAATGGAGCAGGAACATGAGAAGGAAGTTTAAGAGTGGCCATTCTTTTACTTCACAAGAACTTTTGAAGTGTTCCCTTTTTCCTGAGAAAAATCGAAAACGATGGAATGGATCAACAGGAGTGAGAAAGCGATGAGTGAGACCGTGAAGAGCCTTATTTATTAATGCCTGATGATTGACTATGGTGGTGGAAAAGGAAACGAGAAGACAGTGAAAAGGTATCATTTTCTTACCAAAACTGAAAAAGATTGAATTTTTAAAAACAATATCATCGCAATCTGCGACCTTTGATTATCATAAACATTAATATCATCACTGCCACGTACCGTTACCGTATCAATCAATCCGCGTTTTCAGCTCGTTGGATTCACAATCTATTTCCTGGAAGATTTCGAGCAAGTGGGGTCTGCAACCATGACCATGAGCTGACCTTTTGAGTTGGCTGCCACCACAACCACCACGTCCGGTGGCTGTCAAAAAAATACTTAAGAGCAGGACTCCTTGTCGACTTCGTATTTGTCGCAATGCTCACCACTCGAGAACCGAAAAGATACACTGACAAGTGAGGCATGGTCTATAGCTGAAATGATCACGTAGATGACAGCAAACGTTGAATACATACAAGAATAGAAGCGCAGGAGTGGAAGTGAAGTGCATTGTACCGGAAAATGTTTAAGATTTAAATATTTAATTAATATTAGATTGTCGTAAAATTAGAAAATAATAAATAAAAAATAAAAATATAAAAGTGAATAAAAATAAAATAATTTATTGAAATAAAAATACTTGAATGTTTATTATCATATATATATTCATAATAAATTAAATTTAATTATTTAAATTAAATTTGAATCTAATATAAAATTTAAAAATAATAAAAATTAAAATTATATTTATAAAAAACGTCTGTTATTTTCAAAAGTTTCAAATTTTTTAATTTTATTTAAAGACTTGTAATTTACGTTTTTATCCAAAATATTTACATTAACTTTTTCTAATTCACTCAAATAATTTTTACTTTTTAGAACAATCCTTTTTTTAGATTTCACTTAAAAATATAATGTTAAAATATATGTGACATAAATATTATATATAAACTAATCAAATATTATTTATATGATGATCTAACTCAAATTTTAAATTTATATTGAACTAATTAAATTTGATACAAATTCATATTTTATTACAATTATTTTAAATTATTAATTAATTACATTAAATTAAATTAATTAATTCAATTTTATATTAAATTAAATTATCATTTTAGTTATATTTTATTAGTCTATTAATATTTATGTAGTGTGTAATTGAATTTTTTCAATATTTTGTAACTAAAATTTAAGAAGATTTATCTTTTAATTAAAAATAAAATTTTTTCCCAAGAGAACGTAAAAGTAAATGTAAAAAGAAAAATAAAAACAACCTAAGAATGGTATAAAAATACCAAAACTAACTTGTAACTATTGCTTATGGACGTAATGTAAAGCTACATCCTCTTAATTTCTATTCTCACAAGTCTCATCAACCTTTTCTTCTCCTAATATTCAAGTTCCAGAATTTATGAAAAGCATTTGCAAACATCTCTGCACAACTTTCTTTTTCCTATCTGTAACCAAGTATCATCGTCCATGTTAACCCTTTTATAAAAAACATTTACAACCATCTCTGAACTTTTATTTTTCCTCTCCTGTAGCCAAATCACAGCTCCACTTTAACCTTGAATTTATCGACCCTGCCAAGAAATTTCTCTGCTTCTGCCAACTATACCTATCATTTCCTTAAAGATAACTTAGATTTTGGGTTCATCTTTCTTTTTGTTATGAAATTTAGTTATTCTTCTTTCTTTTTGTTTTGAGATTTAGTTAACATTATCTTCATTTTTTTAGAGATTGAGTATTGTTGAAGATGGTGATGAAAGTCGAGTTGTTGGTTGTTGTTCTTACTCAATTCTCCCTCTTCCATGTTCTAATAGAGTGAAGATTTGTGACAAGTGAAACGTCAATGGAGCCAAATAGAATTGATTCCAGTGGGGAACCAATTATGTGCCGGATGTTTATGTAAAATTAGCAATGAAACAATATAATAGAAAGAGTGACAAGAGAGAATAACAGAGAAAGGGACAGTTCAATGAACCAATTCAACGTTGTATTCATTCCATAACGATTTTGTTACAACGTTTTGGTACATATATAGATGTATAATTCCTTCTGGAAATGGAATATCTCTAGTCTACTGATTGTAGTCCATCACGTGGCTTTGCTACCTCCCAATCTTTAGTTTCAATAACGTTGCGTTTTATTTAACTTCTATATTGACTTCCTACTGTGCTTCTCCTTTTGCCTGTGACATTACCTCACCCTTAAAATCAGACTTGTCCTTAAGTCTGAAGTTAGTAAAAAGCAGTTTGATGTCATCCAACCACTCCCAAGTTGTTTCTGCAAGAGAAAGCCCTTTCTAATGGATCAAGACCTGTTTTTGCACCTAATTCCTTTTTTGATCATTCTTTTATCGAGGACAGAAAGAGGTTGAGGCATTGTGGAGGATGAAACGTCTGGAAGTTCCCTTTGAATAGGATTTTGGCTTATTGAGCGTTTCAGTTGTGATATGTGAAACACCGGATGAACAGCAGCTGAAGCAAGCAAGGCTAGACGATAAGCTACAGAGCTGATCTTCTCCACAATTTGATAAAGGTCGTAGTACTTTGATGATAACTCGTGGAATGGCTTAGCTTCCACCGAAGTTTGCCTGTAAGGTTGCAGCTTAAGAAAGACCCACTCCCCCAATTTGAACTCCCTTTCTGTTATGTGTTTATTAGCTTGGGTACGCATCCTGTTCTGAGCCTTTTCCAAGTTATCTTTGAGCAACTTAATAATCTCCTCCCTTTCTGTGAGATAGTAATCCAGAGCTTCAATGTTAGTATCTTTCGGGAAGTAAGGCAACTAGAGAAGAAGTGTTACCCCGTATAGAGCCTCGTAAGGGGTCATATTTGTGGACGAGCGGTGGTTTGTATTAACCAACCACTCTGCTAAGCGCAGCCACTTCATTCATTTACTTGGAATTTTCCCAGTCATACACCTTAAATAAGTTTCCAAGCACTTGTTCATAACCTCGGTTTGTCCATCCGTTTGAGGATGGTAGGCTGATGAAAATCGTAAATCAACACCTTGTAGGGCAAACATTTCCTTCCAAAAATTGCTTTGGAACACTGGGTCCCGATCATTGACAATAGTTGCTGGCATGCCATGCAATTTGAATACATAGTCTAAGAATTGCTGGGCAACTATTTGGGCTATGTAGGGGTGAGCTAATCCCATAAAGTGGGCATATTTGGTCAGTCTATCCACCACAACTAAGATGACTTGTTTATCATTGGATTTTGGCAACCCTTTTATAAAGTCCATACTGATGTCAGTGAAAGGACTAGCAGGTATTGGTAGCGGCTGCAGCTGCCCCGAGTAAGGCACCAGCTCCGGTTTGTAAATTTGACAAATTTGACACTCCCTGGTGTACTGTCTGAAATGCTTCTGCTGACCTTTCCAATAAAACACTCCTCCAACCTTTTTGGCCGTAACACTCATTCTCGAATGACCCCTAATTGCACTATCATGAAACAAGGCGATCAACTTGGTATGCAGGTGTTGATCTCTTCCCACAACCAATTTCCCTTTCCTAGTGAGTACTCCTCCCTCCCATTTGTAATGAGGATGAGAGTTTTTATCCATTTCCAGGTCCTTGATTAGCTGAATAAGCCCTTCATCACTTTGCTATGAATTCTTGACCTGATCCCACAGTTCGGTGGTAATTGATAACACTACCAAGGCATTAAGCTCACCAATAGTCCTCCTGGACAAGGTGTCTGCTGCTAAGTTCTCTTTTCCTTTCTTGTAACATATCTCATAATCAAAGCCTAGTAACTTTAACAACCAATTATACTGTCCTGTCGTGAAAATCTTTTGCTCTAAGAGGTACTTCAAGCTCACATGGTCAATTCGTATTTTGAAATGCCTTCCCCACAAATAGTAGCGCCATTTTTGGACTGCATGAATTATCACCAACATTTCTCTCTCATAAATTGAGAGGACCTAATGTTTTGGAGCCAGAGCCTTGCTAATGAATGCAATGGGATGTCTTTCTTGGATCAAAACAGCCTCAATGCTGATAGCAAAAGCATTAATCTCCATAACGAACACCTTTGAAAAATCTGGCAAAGCTAGAATAGGAGGTGAGACCATTGCTTCCTTTAGTGCATTGAAAGCTTTGGTGGTTGCCTCATCCCACTTAAATTCTCCTTTTCGCAGCAATTGTGTAAGTGGCTTGTTGATTGTCCCATACCCTTTGACAAACAGTCTGTAATAACCCGTCAAACCCAAAAAGCCCCGTAACCGTTTGATAATTTTAGGAATTTGCCACTCTTAAACAGCCTGAATCTTGTTTGGATTTGCAGAAACGCCTTATACAGAGATAATATGGCCCAAGTAGTTAACTCGAGAACTTCCAAATACACATTTGCTCTGTTTAGCATACAGCTGGTGTTCCTGCAGTAGCTCAAAAACTTATCTCAAATCCTCCAGATGATGCTGTAGGTCCATACTGTAAATTAATATGTCATCAAAGAACACCAACACGCACTTCCTGAGATATGGCTTGAATACCTCGTTCATAAGACTTTGGAAGGTGGCAGGGGTGTTGCTGAGGCCAAATGGCATCACCAAGAACTCATAGTGCCCATTGTGAGTTCTAAAAGCTGTTTTGTGCACATCACCCGAAGCCATTCTGATCTGGTGGTAACCAAATCCTAAGTCAATTTTTCAGAAGACGGTAGCACCATTTAATTTCTCCAGCAGTTCATCCACAAATGGTATAGAAAATTTATCCTTGATGGTCATCTGATTGAGTGCTTGGTAATCAATGCACGTTCTCCAAGTATTGTCTTTTTTTTTCACAAGAATTAATGGAGAGGCAAAGGGACTGTAATTGTGTTGTATTACAATTGAATCCAGCAATTCCTGCACCAGTTGCTCTACAATGTCCTTCTGCAGACTTTAATGCCGATATAGCCTCAAGTTCACTGGTTCTGAACCTTCATTGAGTGCAATTGTGTGATCATGTGACCTCTTAGGTGGTAAATCCGAAGGCACTTGAAAGACACCTTGGAAACTCTCCAAAAGCTTGTCAATCTCTGATGCTTGGCTAATAACCTCGGGTAGGGTGGTAGTAATAGTTGATAGCTCCACCACCTTAGTCTCAGTTACCTTGAGACTATAAAGTTGCACTTCTGCCATTTGTATAGGATTAGAGAGCATTTTGCTCATTTGTTTCATTTTAATGGTCTTAAGGCTAGCCTAAGATGAATCTTTCAGCACTATGTCTTGTCCCTGCCACTTAAACAACATTTACATTCATCATAGTTTGATAATATATTGCCCAAGATCGACAACCACTAGACACCCAATATCATGTTAGAATTATGCAATTCAAGTATGAGTGTGTCAGCAATAAACTTAGCCCCTTGCATTTCCTATTGAAATCCCTTGCAGATAGCCTTACAAATCGTATCTCCATTAGCTATTTCGACTATTAAGGGTTAATGGGTATCAACTTACATTGTAAGTTGGTTGCAAATGTCTTGTCTAGGAAGTTATGCATACTGTCAGGATCCAACAATACTTGTAAAGGTTTCTGATTCACTTTGCCATCAAGCCGAAGGGTTTGGAATATAGAATCACCTTACAAGGCATTCACTGAAATGTGGGGGGTTACTTCATCATGCTTTTCCTCCCCTTCGTCACCACAGTCCTCTTCACACTCATCTTCTCGAACCTCGTCTGCTATATTGAGAGTGAACAACTGTTTGTACTTGCATTTGTGATCAGGTGTGTACTGCTTCTCACACCCAAAACACTACCCTTTAGCCCTCCTTTCTTCTATCTCCTTATTACTCAGAGTTCTATGCCTGAAAGGTATTTTTGTGTTTCTGTTAGGAGTCGGTAACAGAGCCTTTTGGAAAAGCCTATTAGTGTGACTGAAACTGGTATTGTATTGGTTTTTTTATGGTGGCAGGGAAGTGGTTTTTGGGTTTGTGTAGCTGACATTTTTGGTATGGGTTTTATGGGTTACAGAAATGGTGGCTTCCTCTCTAAGTAGCTCCTCCTCTGTTCGAGCAATTTCATAAGCATCTTGGATAAAAAGTGGTCTCAAATGAACCACTGCCCTTTTTAATTCACGTTTAAGTCCTCCCTTAAACCAACTTAAGGCTTGTTTCTCAGTAATCTTAGCACGATTCCACAACTTATCAAACTCCTGAATATACTCCTCTAAGTCTCCTTCCTGTCTCAGCTCCTTGATAGCCACCAATGGGTCAAGGTGACCTCCAAATCTTCTACATATAGCCTCCAAGTACTCTTCCCATGTCAAGGGCATATCCAAGGACCTCACATATGCACGATGCCATTGAAATGCATTGCCTCTCAAAAAATACGAAGCATACTTGACCTTCTCGTGAGTATTCATTGGGTTGATTTCAAAGAACTGTTCGCTCTTATACATCCACTCATCTATATTCTCACCATCAAACTTCGAAAAATCCTTCTTAGTTTTCTTTGCCTGGTTATTGCGGCAAAAGTGGTTTCCATCACAGTAGTGGCCTGCTGGATTTTGGTTTGGAGCAATGGAATATGGGTCATGTGTGTGTAAGTCAGTCGTGGGTGTTTGGTTATGTATGGAGGTTGTGGGTGTTTGGTTGGGTATAGGGGCTATAGGGGTTTGATTGTTTTGGAGAGCTGGGTGGGTTGATTGGTTGCTGTTGCTGTAAATGGTGGATGGATTCACAGTTTCAGGTCTGGTTTTTGAGGTCTCCGCTGCAACAGAGTGCAGGAACTGCATTAGTGAATTAATCTGGGTCATCGGCTCCCGGAGTTATTTAAACTCGGTATTTTGTTTTAGGTTGGCCGCTTCAATCCTATGATGGCTTTCCTCCAAACCTTTCATAACCTTTTCAAACTTTTCATGCATTTCAGTGGCTAAGGTTTTGATGGATTCCTCTAACCTAGCAATGTCTTGAGATCTCGTTCCTTCTGCCATCACTACAGGCTAAGGAAGGACTGTTCTGATACCAGATGATAAGGACTTTAGGAGAGTCACACCCCAAAAGCTAGCTTGTGAGGGTAAAGAGTCCAAAGTCTTTATAAATCCTACACCAACTTTGTATTTAATCGATGTGGGATCCAAGTCTCATACCTTGAAGTTGGATCAAACTGTAACATTGGTCCCCTCTATAAGGACCAATGTCCTCGTTGGTCATGGTTGACATTTCTAGGTCACCACTCCATGGACCACCATTTCGAGATCCTTGTTGGTCATGGTCACGTTGGTTACGGCTGGCACTCCTAAGTAACCACTCCGTGGACCACTATTTCAAGACCGACTCTGATACCAATTGATAAGGACTTTAGGAGAGCCACACCCCAAAAGTTAGCTTGTGAGGGTGGAGAGCCCAAAGTCTTTATAAATATCACACCAGCTCTGTAGTTAATCGATGTGGGATCCGAGTCCCATACCTTACAATTGGATCAAACCGTAACAAGATTGTATTTGGTGCTTCAAGAAATCTCACAACTTATTTTGAGTTTTTGTTTTGGT
Source organism: Erythroxylum echinodendron (assembly GCA_027575705.1). Classification (NCBI taxonomy): domain Eukaryota; kingdom Viridiplantae; phylum Streptophyta; class Magnoliopsida; order Malpighiales; family Erythroxylaceae; genus Erythroxylum; species Erythroxylum echinodendron. The sequence goes on from JANZXR010000172.1 coordinate 1,791,274, forward strand.
TTTTGATGCCAAACTCAACTACCCATTTTCTCAATCTTGGTTCCAAATTAGTTTTCACTACGATAGATTGATTTCTCAAGTCTTAATCACACAAAAATCTCATCTTTCTATACTGATTTGTTGTTTGGGTGTAAGAGAAAAAGATGCATCCAGCTAATGGTTTAGAGGAAACCGGCTGATTTTTTATTTAACTGACCGGTTTTAATTCCCAATGGTTAAAAGTAGAAATCGGAATCGAAAACTAGTCCGATTCACGGTTAAACCAGTCGAACTGGCCGGTTCGGTCCAATTTTTACATCATTGGTGATAAGTTCGAATGGAACTATTTTGTTGCTTAAAGTTGTTCGACCGATTTGGTTCGATTTTTACATCATTGGTGATGAGTGCGAATAAAACTGTTATGCTGCTTAAAGTTATACTTGATAAAAGATATGGTCTTTAACTTGCTTGCCTTAGTATAGAATAGAGATTGGGGATTATTTAAATTTAGGTTAAATTCAAAATTAGAACGATTCAATTGGTTTAAATAAAATAGTATTATTTTAATTAATTAATTAATATAATATTATTTTTAATAAAAATATATTAAATAATGTCATTTTATGTTTTAATTTAACCTAATTTTATGTTTATCCATTAAAAAACAATTGAATCAAAATTCTCTAATAAAAATTATGAAACCTCTTTAGTCAGTGTGAATATGTTAGGATGAGTTAGTGTGAATACGTTAGGATTAGTTAGTGGAAATTTAGGTTTGATTAGTTTAATCTAAAGTGTCAAAATCAATACATTTTAGTATAGAAAACTCTCCGCTTTATGAGAATTTGGGATAAAGTCATTAATATACGCAGTCTTCTCTTTATAATTTTTACAAAAGTTATTTTTGTAATTCGAATTTGTGACCTTATGTTACTTTAAAACTTTCCCTCAAATGAGTTTGAGCCGAGTTCAAATCACTAGTCTTGAACTCAACTAGACTTCATGTTAAATTTGATGTTTTTTTTATCAATCCAATCTATTATTATCCTTAATAAAAATCTTAATCTTTAAGTAAGATAGTTTAACATATGTATAAGAATTTGTTATTGATCCTTTCAAGTGGCATTAACTGCTCAATTGAGCTGTAGATAGTAAAATAATCCAATCTAATTCAACTTGACTCTACCTAAAATCAATATACTCAATTTATATTGATCAAACTTCAAATCAAGCTTAAACCTTTTTATTGGTAAAAATTTTGTGAGTTTTAAATTAGCTCAAACTCGAGTTTCACAATTTAATTTGCAAACATTAATTATATTTAAATGAATATAATTTTATTTTTAAATAAAATATATTCTTTAATAATATATTTTTTAAATAATGAGTCTAAAGCCTAGTTGAGATAAACCAAATTTAAAAGCTCAATCATCTTTAAGGTTTTATGATTAAAATAAAAAGCCAAATATTTTTTTCATACAATTACATTTTCTCTTCTTAACTTTTCACTTATAAACATAAGAATTGAGAACCTACGTTTGATTCTATTAAAACTTGAATAATTAAATCCTAATCTGTTTGACTTTTGAACACATCTGAATAGTTTAAACTCATTAATTGAGTCAAATTTAAATTTTTGCAAAACTTAAATAAATATAAATCAACTCATTAAAAAATAAAATACCGATTCGAATTGAACATTTTGTATTTTTGTGCCCGAAATTCGGACTCGATCCAAATAAGAATGGATTTGATCCATTTTAGACCAAATTGAGTCGGATCTTAACTTTAGGCTAATTCATCCCACCAACTTTTATTTCATTTTACGTAACTCGTGGTCTTGTGATATTTATTTTTAATGGGACCAAAATATAAAGATTCGACTCCACTGGGGATCGAACCCAGAATCTCTGGTTCCGTAGACCAGCGCCTTATCCATTGGGCCATGGAGTCCATCTGCTTGTAGGAGCCATTCAAAACACTCATTACAATGGATCAGCTCCTAATCTTTGCGACGACTCACCCTACTACTTACCAGCTATTGGAGAGCCAGAAAGGGAAAGGGGAAGGGAAGATAAAAGATCAATATTTTTTCTTTTTATTCTGTTTTATAGAGATGAATTTTGGGTCAAAAAGCGTGAAGGAATCAATCACATAAATACTATTCTATGTGCTTATTAACTGCATAGTTTTTGGTAATTTAAGTCTGGTTTCTGTTTCAAATTCATCATCCTTAATATAGGGGAAAGGGGAAAAAACGATGGGAAAGCAGAAATCTTTGAGGAGCAAAGCAGTCCATTTTGTGTCTGATATCACCACTGTCTTGCTCAATCCTATATCTGATAAACCCTCCAAGCCCCATTCTCGTCCTCCTTCTGCCACTGTAAGTGTATGCATATTTGTATGATTGATGAGTAGTTCAAAGTTGGGATCTTTCTGGCTGACCCTATGGTTAATTTGATCTGAAAAGTTTATTTCGCTTCTTCGTGTCCTTTTTGAGTTCGAATATGATTATCCCATTAATTAATTGACGTTTTCTGGAAGATTTCTTGAATACCCATTTGGTTCGGAGGGAAATTCTACCTTGTTGTCCTTTCCTATTTTCGATTTTGATGTTTCATAGTTGTTTTCTCTTTTCACTTCAAAGTTATGAAATTTCTTTATGTTTATTTTGAGTGATCATTTGTACTAATTTTGATAATTCGATGGAAAAGAATCCACTTTTAATGGAATGGGAGGACATGACTAATATTCTTCCATCCTGCTTTATATTATCCTATTCACTTCACTGAGTTGGCTCTGAGCTTATCCGGTGTTTAATAGCACTTGCCCAGGAAACCTGATATAAGGATTATCTTGCCGAAGAACTCGTGGCATACTTTTGGATTGAAATTCTCTTATCGGGATCCTAAGCTGTTATTTCATTGCCTTTCTATATATGAAGTGCAAAAAGATTCATTAGGAATGTAAATGCCGGGACTTATTTCAGAGCTATATTTCGTAGCTGTCTTGTGTTTCTTGAATATAATTCATGGCTAATCTTCAACTTCTTGTTGATTTATTGTTAAAACAGGAAGAAGATAGTGACTCAGACAGGAATCAGCTAGACTCAATTGCAGAAGAACATGTCGATCCGTCGGTTGATGGACCTGATACTTCTTCATTTACTGCTTTCATCTACTCCTTATTGTCATCAGAATCTGGGAACAATGAGAAATCTTCTGAGCAGAGTGATGATCAGGCAGAATTTGGTGGCCAACCTTCTGAGCCCTTAATGAGAGAGAATGGTGCAAAGAAAAGTTTGCTTTCTCGTGGGAAGCAGTCTCTTCGTGCTATTTACCAAGCTGCAAGGTTTAGTGGATATCGAAGTCAAGAGTCAAATGGTGATTCTGACTCGAAAGCTACTGATGAGAGTGATGATAATGATGACAGACTTGAGATGCATCATGTGCAGAATATGACAGAGCCTGTCTCTTTGATAGATCTTCCTAGCACATCAGAACCTTCATTACTTCTTTCAGAGAAAGCTAGACGCGTTCTTTATACTTCTCTTCCTGCTCTTGTTCAAGATAGGAAATGGTTATTACTCTACAGGTGCGAGAACATGTACTTATCTGTAGTGTTGAATTATGAATTTTCCAATAATGTAGGTCTTATTCCTGCTTACTGGTAAATGGACAAATCTTTTTCTTACTCTCTGTCTCCATGGTTCTTTACAGTACGTGGAGGCATGGGATATCACTTTCAACCTTATACAGGAGAAGCATGCTCTGGCCTGGACTCAGTCTTTTGGTAATATCTTGGTTAACTCTAAGTCTCCTTCATTTCTGTTCTTAAGGTTATACAAATTGAATTTAGTGAATATTCTTTTGGAACTTCACCAGATTTACAAAGGCATATAGTTGCCTACAACCAACTCCGTCTTTTGTGATATAGGACCATATTTCATTAATTCTCATTTACATAACTACTTGAAAATTAACATTCCACGCATCATATAGAGCAGCAAAGTGATTGACTTGTAAATTCATCTCCTGCAGATTTGCCTCAGTTACCCAAGTAATTAATGATGCAAAAATTTGAGCTTGGATGGATGATTGCTATTTATTTTCTAGCTTTTTGTGTCTGTTATTCTGGTCTGGGAGGAGGCAACCCATCTCACCGAGTAAACTCTTCTTTCAGGTTGTTGGAGACCAGAAGGGTGCAGTTTTTGGTGGCTTGGTTGAGGCACCCCTAAGACCTACCAACAAGAGAAAATATCAGGTGGTGATAAAATGCACATTAACCTTCAGTGAATTTACTAAGCACGTAAACTATTATGCTGACATTTAGTTTGAACAGGGAACAAATAGTACATTTGTTTTCACTGACGTACCTGGCAATCCCATTATTTTCCGTCCCACAGGTATTTTCTTTTTTCCCTTGCTACGAACAACCCCGGGTTAAATGCTTTCCCTTTGAAACAAGATAACTTAGGAACGTGGTATACAATGACATTCTGAACCTGGAGAGAGTTGAATCTAAAACCCATTTTAAGAAAAATTTCATATCACTTTTACTGCAATGACATTTTGAACAAATCACAATGTCTGACCAACATTATATATTGAACTTCTTATAACGAGACATATTGACCTACAATACATAGCCAACTTCTCTTCTATACACCTATAGATCTCAATCGGAAGAATGTATGATTGGTACCCGGAACTGCACTAGTCCATCCATCAGAAGGCTTTCTACGCTCTGAATTCCCATGAATAACATGCTGCTATTTGAATCTTAAGAATGGTCAAATTTTGTACTTTTTAGTCGTACTGAATTAAATCAGTGGGCAACAGTTGAAGAATTGACCATCAGGTTATTTGAGCGGTTGCTGGATAGTGAGCAACTAGTTGGAAACCTTTTCAGTGCAATCAATCTGCGAGTTCTCTTATTACAATACTGAAACAGGTGCTAATCGATATTTTACTCTCTGCTCTACTGATTACCTGGCAATTGGTGGGGGTCGTCACTTTGCTCTCTACCTGGATGGTGACCTGTGAGCCCCTGATTCTCTTCTCTGCTACTTTTGCTATTTTTCAGAAATACTTTATGATGTGAGTTTTATGTCAATTCTCAAATATGACAAAGTGGACATCTGTGGTCTTACTACATTCATGTTTTTCTTAAACAAAAGATTAAATGGATCAAGTTCGGTCTCGGAAACTTACGGAAACTCTTGTCTTGCGCATTCTGAAGATTTTGAAGTTAAAGAGGTTGAGGTATGCATATGTTGTCACAAAACATAATTTCTTTCCGATCCATTACTTTCGGGGGTGTTTAGGCACATACTCAGCCATTTCCCAAGTTCATGTAGCAGGAATGTCTTGAGTTATTCTTCATTTCTTTCTTGGAATTACAGTTGTGGGGTTTTGTATATGGTTCAAAGTACGAGGAAATGCTAGCTTTAAGCAGAACGGAAGCGCCTGGAATTTGCAGGTGGTAATCAGTCAACCAACAACGAGGCAGACATATCCATGGGATCAACAACGCTGTATATTTGATCGACGAAGTTCGAAATAATCGGATTAAGCTGACTGCTGAGTGAGTTGCAAGGCAGCTCGATGTAGATATTCTGTGTACAGTAAAAAAGTTAATCTTCTACCTTCAGCCTACGTTCACAAGTACAAGAGACATGCTTGTATAAGTCTGGTTGTTGGTTCTTTTTGGAATCGCAGTTCAACAGAGAGTTTTCCACTGTTTGTATCAGATGTTCTGGATGGATATAATCTCTTTGTGATATTAAATGTGTAATAATCTTCATTACTTTGAAGCACTAAAGTCAAATGAAGTTTTAATGGAGTTATTCTACGAGAATTCGAAGCAGCCATTTCAAATTCAGCAATGATAATGGAATGAATATGATCACAATCCGTTCCATTTCTTAACCATACCGAAGACGTTAAGAATAAGAAGCGAGTTCTAAGCATTTAACGCAGATTCAATGCAATCTGTAAATTTCAGAAAAATCTTTGATAAGACAAGGATGTGAGGAGTAATAGATTCAGAACACCCGTGGCAGTCGATCTATTTCAAGTGATGGTTTTTGCGTCGCATCGAACCAACTTAGTTAAATGATCATCCTCAAGACAACCAACTACCATTTCAAGGGATTGTTTCTTCGTTTCTCTGCTAAATCATGTCATTCAACTTGTGACTACCTTACTGGTCACCTCAACTCCATCTTCTGCCTACGCCATCCGAGTTTCGATGTTGTCCTTAAGTCTCATGCTCTTGTCATTACAAGTGGGAATGCAAACAATGTTTTCATATCTTCCAAGCTCATATCTTTCTATGCCTCCTTTCAGAGACTCCATTCTTGCAAAAAAGTTTTTTATTCAGTTAATGAAAAAGACACCTTTCTTTGGAACTCCCTCATTCAATCTCACTTCTCTTGTGGAAATTACGCTGAAGCTTATGACTTTTATGTTCGCATGCGGTTGTCTAACATCCTGCCTAGTCAGTTTACGTTCCCCATGGTTGTGGCTACTTGTGCTGAGCTGTTGTGGGTGAATCAGGGGAAGTGTGTTCATGGGTTGGTTGCAAAATCCGGACTTTTTGAGGGAAATTGTGCCGTTGGTTCATCTTTGGTGTACATGTATAGTAAATTTGGGTTGACGTGGGAGGCGGGTGTTTTGTTTGATGGAATGACTGTGAGAGATGTTGTCTCATGGACTACGCTTGTCATTGGGTATGCGCAGAACGGGGAGAGTGAGTTGGGTTTGGAGTGTATTAGTGATATGCATAGGACTGGTGGTATTGGTGAGAGAATGAACTTTAGGACAATGGAAGGAGGGCTTCAAGCTTGCGCTGATTTGGGTGCCTTGGTTGTAGGCAGGTGTTTGCATGCTTTTGTGGTGAAAACTGGACTTGGGTGTTCTTTGGTTGTTCAATCTTCTCTTCTGTCAATTTACTCCAAGTGTGGGGATTTAAGTGAGGCGTGTAATTCCTTTAGTGAATTGGTTGATAAGGATCTTATTTCATGGACATCGATCATCAATATCTATGCAAGATATGGTCTTGTGAAGGATTGCATAAGTTTGTTTTGGGATATGCAGGTTGATGGTTTATTTCCAGATAGGATAATTATAAGTTGCATCCTATCAGGTTTTGGCAACTCCTTGAATGTGAGGGAAGGAAAGGCTTTTCATGGGCTGATTATAAGGAAAAATTATGTGATAGATCATATAGTTAACATTGCATTACTATCCATGTATTGCAAATTTGGACTTTTGATTCCTTCAGAGAAGCTTTTTAATAGGGAACATGAATGGAGTAAAGAATCGTGTACCATTATGGTTTGTGGTTATGCTAAACTAGGAATGGGAGGAAGGTGCATAGAATTGTTCAGAGAGATGCAAAATGAAGGAATTGAAACTGATTCCAACTGCCTGGTCTCTGTAATTTCTTCTTGTTCCCAGTTAGGGGCAAATCGTTTATGCAGATCGATTCATGGTTATGTTATTAGGGCTTTGATGTATCAAAATGTTTCCATTGCCAATGCACTTATAGACATGTATGGAAAGAACAGTAATTTGACTGTTGCGAAGAGAATATTCTACAGAACAAACAAAGATGTTGTCACATGGAACACATTGATTTCATCATATGTGTGCTGTGGGGTTGCTGGTCAGGCTATTGCTCTTTTCGAGCATATGATTTTACAAAAATTCAAGCCTAACCAAGCCACGTTAGTAACAGTGCTTTCAGCTTGTTCTAATGTTGCATCCTTAGATAAAGGAGAAATGGTTCATCGCTACATTGAAAAAGAAGGGTTCGAGCTAAATGTATCTCTTGTTTCTGCGTTGGTTAATATGTATGCAAAATGTGGGCAGCTAGACAAGTCTAGACAGTTGTTCAACTCAATGGAAGAAAGAGACGCTATTTCTTGGAATGTAATGATCTCAGGTTACGGAATGCACGGACATGCAAAATCTGCGATTGAAATATTTCAACAAATGGAACGATCAAAGGTTAAACCAAACGTGATCACCTTTCTCTTGCTTATTTCAGCTTGTGCACATGCAGGACTTGTTGAAGAAGGGAAGAATCTGTTCAATAGAATGCATCTTTATTCTGTTGAACCCAATCTAAAGATCTATACTTGTCTGGTAGATCTTCTTGGAAGATCAGGGAAATTGCTGGAAGCTGAAGAAGTGGTTCTGTCAATGCCATTTCCTCCAGATGGCAATGTCTGGGGAGCTTTGTTGAGTGCTTGTAAAATTCACAATCAAATTGAGACAGGCTTACGGATAGCAAGGCGCGCTATTGAATCTGACCCAGATAATGATGGTTATCTTATAATGTTAGCCAACATGCTTAGTTATAGTGGTAAGTGGGAGCAAGCACAAAGAGCGAGAGAGATGATGAAGGCTAGGGGTGTAGAAAAAACAGCTGGTTGGAGTGCGGTTTAGTTCCAAGATCACCTCTTGGTGAACATATTTCTCATCTTGAATGTACTAATGCATGCCAGAAATTTAATATGGACTGGTTGTACACAAGGGAGTCAGCAGTAGAAACTGAATTCACTGCAGGCTTTCAGCTTGGACATGCTGTCACAATTCAGCTATCTATAGGTACATGTTCTTATTGGATCGTTTTTATAAGTTTGACAGATTTTATTGTCAGGAACTGTGCTTAAATACTGGTTCTTTTACAACATTTATAGGTTTAATGCATATCAGAGTCATGAGAAGGGTGATTCTCATGCGAAAGTTGCTGAAGAGAATGATGGTCATGATAATGGATTTGAGACGATGCGTGAAGATATGCAGTCTTCTGTTTCATTGGTAGGTCTTCTGTTCGCATCTCAACCTTACATTTGTACTTTCAGTGAAAACTAGATTTGCTCTTTATACTTCACCATGACTCTTGTTCAAGGGGGGCCTTGGTTTTACTCTACAGGGATTTAGGAAAGTTGACTCTTAACTATAGCGCTTAAATATTGCTTTTGCTGAACATACAGGACCTTCTTCCTCTTCCTTATAGTTAGTTCATGGCTGTCCTTTATTGACTCTCTCTCTTTCTCTCTTCTTCACAGTGCATGGAGACATGGGATATCAATTTGTAGGTTATAGAGAAGAGGATACTCTAGCCTCAACTCAGTCTTATGGTAATCTTTGGATTAACATTTGCATTTTGTTGCTTTATTCTGTCCTCCGAATTATATTTTGCAAATTGAGAAGAAAGTTAATTGTCTTATGGAGCTTGAAGCATTGGCCAGAAGTATGAAATTCATGGGTAATTGTGCACAACCATTACCCGTTCTGTAGGAACAGCACTGATCTTTTATTCCCTTATGAATGACATAAACCTAACATTTTATGCATCATTTAGAGTACGAATGTGTTGCTTCAAATAGATACTTAGTTTGAAGATGCATCCTAATTACTCGAGATATTAATCACGAAGACTTTTCGCATATTCATCCGTGTAATTTAATATGATAATCTGTGTTCTTCATGTGAAGGATTTGTAATGTCATCTTATTCTGCTATACTTCAATGCCTGTTAGTAAGTTGGTATTGATTTATTCTGCTTGTCCTTTATGAATTTTACTGGAACTTGCAGTTGCTGAGTACCCAAATTAGCGATAATGACTGGAACTTGAGCTTTAGATGTATTGTTGCTATTTATCGGCTTTCTGGTTTCATCAGGCTACCGGCCTGGGATGAGAGTTCCATCCGTTTCCTTAATGTTTTCGGGGACCGCAGCTTTTGGAAACTCGGTTGAGTCAATCTTAGCAAACCAGCAATAGAGAATATCAGGTTTTAATGAAATTCGTATTAAACTTCAAATTCATAAACAAAGCAGATTCTGTGGCATATCATATAGTAAATTAGTTTTTATTGGGCATATCTTTTATCTTATTTCTTTTATGCAATCCTATCAAGAAAAAAGACAGAACCAGGAGAAAGTTGATTGCGATGCCAGCGGAATTAACAAAGATTGATCTCATATGCTTATACTATTAGCTGAACTAGTGTTAAGTAGACCGTGCTAGTTGATATCGGAAGTACAACTAGACAAAAGTAGACTGTGTTCGTTGATATCGGGAGAAAAACATGGTAACGGTACTGAAGAGGGTAGGATTGATGCTTCCTCTGGATCTCGTGTTGTGATATCCAGGCCATACAGACAACCTTCATAGTTGGAAGGATTGATACCTAACGTCAGCTTCATGTTCGCGTAAACTAGACTAGTAAGTAAACTATCGGATCCAGCATTATGTGCTGCACCAAGTCTTGCAATCCCAAGACTCTCTCCGAGCTTCTGAAGCCCCAATTCACCCTTCCGGAGCCCTCTGCAAAATCTTGCCATGTACTTCACATCAACCACCGAACCGAATACAAGACGAACAAGTGTAGCAAATTCCTGAACAGACTCTGGCAAAAGGGTCACCGCTTGTAGAACATGTGCTAGGTCATACAAGCCATGGAATGTAACCCATTGAGCGTTCCTGTGTTTCCAGACGATGTGAGAGAAAGAAGGTGAGAATCTCTCCATCACTATGCCTTCCTTTTTCAGTCTACAGAAGTCAATCCCACATAGCTTCAGGAAGTGGATAGAATCAGGGGAGTGTTTGTCCTCCTCAACATCAAACTGGAAGTTGAACTCCCATGTCAGGAAAACGACGCCCAACTCGTCCGACAAGGTGATCCCGAGTTGAATCAGCTTCGAGTTTTCAACATTGAACTTCAGGTGCTTGTAACGAACATCGTCAGTCTCGTTCCTTCTTGTCTTCAAGATACAACCTGGGAACTCTGTGTCGACCGATATGACGTGAAACCTGTACAATGCGGCATCGAGCATCACAAGCTCTTCTTCAAAATTCCCGTTCCATACTTCTCTGATCACAGTAGAATCCATGGTTGGTCTGAGACTAATCGTACAAAGTAAAAACAAAGACAAACTTTCTTCTTCAATTACTTAAAGACTCGTACAACTTCGTATTTATAAGTTAGCCAATTTGGTTTCATTGACGGCTGTCTGAAATCCGCTTCTTACTAGGATATAAGACTTAATAGGATTTGGTTTAGTGGTAGTTTTTTCCGTTACGAACTCGAATATTCAAAGGTAGCGTGAATAATAGATTTATGGTTTTTGTCAGGACTATAGTCTATCTCATATTTTATAATAATGGTTTAAATAATTTTTCAAATCCTAAAAAAAGTTTTTTAATTTTTAATTTTTCAATTTTTCAATTTTTTTTGAAAATAATAACAAATATATATAATATAAACGTGATGTATAAGTTAATTAAATATTATTATAATAAAAATTTATTAAAATTATCTTATATTATTAGTTTGAGTAAGATTTAATTAGTTTAGATTCAAGTTAAAAATTAATTAAGTCAACTTGTCAATAATATTTGAATTGTTATGCAATGATTATGACATAGATATTTTAATATAATTATAAGAGAAAATTTTATAAAAAATTAAAAAAATAAAATTATTCTACAAATTACTTAAAAAATCTTATACCTTCTATTTTTAAATAATTATTTGATAAATCAAACGAATAAAATATATTCTAAATAATATGCCTCTTGTTATCATTTGTTTTTTCTTTAATAATACTCAGCATAAATCTCGTTGAAGCACAGAGTCTAAAAAGTTTAATAATACATAGTCTTATCCTAACTAGTGAAAAGACATATCACAGATATATTTTTAACCTTTTTATGAGATCAAAAAAATGTAAAAAACAACTTAGTTGATAATCACAATACTAACTTATTATAACCTTGAAGTTACATAATATTCTGCATAAGAAACCTACTAAACAAAGGATGATGAAGTCACAAGGATTGGAAAATGTTACTCTTAAGAACTACTAGCTAGTAACACCAGAAAATAATACAAAGAAGAAAGACAGAAACAAGCTTTCTAAACGCAGGTATGGACAAACAGCTTTTCAACACCTTCCTCTCGGGAGAAACTTGACCGTAAGCATTTTGCACAGGATCTGTAAAACAATCAGAGAGCTGGTTTACTTTACCAAAATGGGGAAAGGGCAAGGAACCGCATTGTTAATGAGAAAATTTTATGAAGGATCTAGTGACAATAAAATCAGTTACCTCTTCAAACCAGCAGGTTGTATCGCAGTGGTGCTAAGTAATCCTCTAGTAAAAACTCAACTAAACAACTACTGCAGCTTTCTCTACAAATCCATTGTCATGCTTATTGAGTGGAACCATTTATCAGACTGGTAGATTTGGTGTCGTCCGGTTGCTGATATGCTGCTTCATGAACACCTAGAGCAGCACGGCCAGATGGGTCAGGATTCTTTGACCATGCTGCATCCCATTCCACTGCCTTTGCAGTACTGCATGCCACACTTGGACCTCCAGGAACGGTTGACCTTGCTGCGTTCTGTTTCGAAATGGGAGATCTATCAACTATATCTCAAGGTGAACGAAGGATGGAAATGATGCGTATAGAAACTTTGCAATAGCGTAACAATAAAAAAAGGCTCATCATCAAATATCTGAGAAGCTGCAGACGAATAAAAGATTACTAAAGAACAGACCTTTTGAAAGAATTTCTCAAATATTGTCCTGTAGTAATATGCCTCTTTTGTGGTAGGAGTATTTTCTGGGTAAAGAAACTTTGCATTCATCAACATTGAATCTGTAATCTGCCCAATTCAAAACTAAGATATATCACAGGCAACTAAGGCAGAATTAATGACTTGATACATGAAATAGTAAGGCCATATGAAATAGTTCATGTTCCCTGTATCGCAAACAAATACTTGTTTGAATGTGAATGAGATGAAAAATTCAAAGATTCCAAACAAAACATTCTAAAGATCATCGTTATACACCTGTTTGTCTGCGTGGTCCTTCAGACCATCAATCCAACTGTATCCAACTCCATCACTGAATTGTTCCTTCTGCCTGTACAATATGTGCTAAGACAAGATAAAAGTGAATCAGCACTTTCCCATGAAAATCATGCCAGAGAAGAAAGAATCAAGATAGAAATAGCTTTGTATCATTACATCTAGAGAAGCAGAAATTTTGGTACCTTTGGAAGATACGGGTTCTTCTCATCATCAAAGGCGTTGCGCAACACCCACTTCTCAATCCTTCCAAGGTCAGGCCTGATCTGCAAGGACAAAAGTAAGCAATAATCACTGTACAATGACAGACCTACAAATATACGTGCTCTTCAGAATTTGTCATTAGTCATCATGAACAGACAACAGAGCATTATTTGTAACTTCCTCATGTAATGAAGCAAACAATTGTAGATGACATAAACTGAATATCACCCATGGAAAATTACTTAACCGGTGAATTGGAGAATGAAAACATGCCAAATTTGCAGAGGTCAATCCTTTATAATTCATAAGCCAAGGTTTGTTTTTACTGCTCTATAAGATTAGTTCTAAGGCATGAATTGACAGATAGATAGCCTTTTATGTTGGAAAAAGACATTCAGGGTGACCCTGAAAAGGTTTTTCTTGCTCGTGGATAATAAGCTTGGAGAATAGTGTATACCATTTTCCACTCAGGATCTATGCTCATTGCAATGTTGATGAATTCTTTATCCAAAAAGGGGACTCGAGCCTCAACACCCCATGCTGAAGTGGATTTATTGGCCCTCAAGCAGTCATACAGATGGAGAGCTTTAATCTGTTTTATCAGAAAACAAAGTTGCGCAAATAAGAGCATTAGATATAGCAAAACAGCCTGGATCACCAGGTCATTGTCAAACCCCAAAAAAAATGCAAAAATCATACCTTTCGACAGGTCTCTTCATGAAACTCCTTTTTGTTCGGTGCCTTGTGAAAATACAAGTAACCTCCAAAAATTTCATCTGAGCCTTCCCCAGAAATAACCATTTTCACTCCTAAAGACTTGATTTTTCGTGACATAAGAAACATAGGGGTGCTAGCTCTAATAGTGGTCACATCATAAGTTTCAATATGGTAAATGACTTCCTCAATGGCATCTAACCCCTCCTGATACAGCAATAAAACAAATTAGCGTATGAGTAAGCATGAAGACATGCACCTCAGATATTGAGCCTTACACGTGCACTAGGTTGATTTTTTTTTCATTCTCTTCCATTTAAAACTGGCCATTACCTGAACGGTAAAGTGAAACTCATGGTGACGAGTTTGGAGATAATCTGCTACCTCTCGTGCAGATCTTAGGTCTGGCGAACCCTGATTTGTAGAAAAGTATAACCCATGAATAAACCAAAAAAAAAAAAATTAGACAGGCACTCATAAACAGACGACAAAGGAAATGAAAATGAAACACCACTGCATCACAAGGACATTCAGGATCCTGTGACTTTTTGGATTACTTTGTCAATTCTAAAAATTATTGTTGGAAATACCATTAAAAATAATATCAACTAAAGCTAGTATATTGATTGGCTATTGGAAGAGCACATAGAAACAAATGCTGTAATGTAGAAGTAGGCACTTATAGGCCCTTCTTGGATGACACCAGTTCTTAGAGAACAACCTTTGTCGACAGAGTTTAGCATGCTCAACAAACTATTTACAAAATCATCTCTAGGCACAAAAAAAGAACTAGCAAGCATAAAAAATCATTCATCTCATCAATGGAGAAAGAAATTCCTATTTTATTTGCACCACAGAGTGGAAGCCTTAAGTCAGGCACTAATGTTTTGTAAATGGCCTCATGATAAGGTTAATCAACAGAAGCAAAGGCTACAAATTATGAGGTATGGGATGCATATCTTCAGAGCTAAAACATAAGTACATCCATCAGTACCTTCCATATAAAGAAATTACAAAAATCAGTGAAGTCCCTAACAGTCTCTAAGTCCTTTCACATGTCAACTTTGGTAAAATAACGCAGCATATTTAGCCCAAATCTGTCCGGCTAATAATGGGAAATGCAGGCAGTTAAGTATCTTCTAGTATAATGACAATACCTTCAAGCCAATGCAGAAGGTATGCAATTTTGAACCCCATTGACGAGCAGCTTCCAACTCATTCAAGCGGCGAGAAGCCACAGCAGCAACAAGAGATGAATCCAGTCCTCCAGAAAGAAGCACACCAAATGGTACATCTGTCATAAGTCTTTTGATCACAGCCTGATAGAAGCAGCATAAGGAACAATTGAACAAAGTTAGAACATGTATAGTTGCATATAACTTGACCACTATAACTAATTAAACTGCAAAAAGATAAATATACTTTACACCCACACGAACTATACATAAAAACACAGAAATGCCTTGATTATAAAAGTCCCTCCCACTGTGCAGTTCTGCTCAAAACTTCACAATGTAAAAGAAGGAATTAATACAAACAAGCCATACTTTGTAACAGAACAGAAATTAAAAGGTCAACTTTTGAATAGAATAATAACCCACACAATCAATTACCCATAGCATTGTACTGAAAATTTGTTTTTAAGAACACATTTGAACGAAGTGGAGTTCAATAACACCTATGCATCTATACACTTTCCAATTTGAATCCACAGTGAGCTACAAATACATGAAATACAAGCAGTAAAGACTTAAAACTAGATGATCACTTCAACAACCATAAAAGCAGAGTAAAGACATGCCTTTTCAAAAGCTTCCCGTAGAACTAGAGGATCATATGGAGTTGAAGGTATTTGCTCTGAATACCATGGCGGGTTGTACCACCTTCTAAGCTCACCTACAAGAAGAAAAAACAAATACAGGAGGCAACAAAGAGATAAGTATTCAAATTTGTGAGACGGCTGCTGAAGAAGAATAAAAGGACACCAGTTATTTCCTAGTCATCCAAAATATCACTGTTTTTGTTAGACTTATCCCCAACTAAAATTGTCCACTCGGTAACTTTTCTAATAAGGATGGAGAAATGAGCAATTGTTTAAAAACATGGACATTTATTGGAGCAGCACTGGATATAATAGTTTCTGAGTGAACTAATGACTTCAATCTGTGATGTCTTTAAAAGAATGAATCTAAAATATTAGAGACAAAGTAAACACGGCCGTGGACGAAACAAGAAAGACTGTTATTGACACCTAATATGGCTATCAAATAGCAAGTTTAATAAAAAAATTAAAAACAGAACTAGGAATGGGGAAAATACATGATCTGATAATCAATTGCTATAGATTAAATACAAATCCAACATTCACAAACTAACAACTGCCTACCTTGTTTGCTTGAATATAAATGACCAGGAGGGAAGGAGATAAATCGTTCACAATCATCACTCAAAGCTTTCATTTCTGAAGCAAACCATATTGATCCTGAAAATTTAATTGTGTGTCATTTGATTAGGACTACCATTCTTATAATCAAAGGAAATTAAGTGACAGGTGAAAACTACGAGATTCATTAGTTTCATGCCATAAACCATCTGTTTACCAAATTAAGAAACTAGTGAAGATAGATACTGTTAACTATATTAATAGACGGAACCATCAAGCAACATCAAAGTTTATAGTTGCAAGATAAACTCAAAGCCCACTTTTGGCACATGGAGGACAGAAGGGGCAGCAACAAGTGTAACAAATATTATGCCATGATTTAGCTGCAGCATATCCAATAAGCTACAATACATTGATCTCCCTTCTTAGATTTTGCATCTTTTGGCAGAATACTTCTTACAGCAGGTATTTCAGCATTCCCATATCACATGGCAAATTTGCAAAGAGACTATAAAGAAGGCAACTGCTCCACTTATAGAAACTTCTCACACATTAAAGATTCAGGTTCTTTACTCATAATTCAAAAAATAAATCTTGCAATCCATCCTAAGAGTATCAAGAAAAGAAACTTGCAAGTAAATGTGCAATATAAGTTATCATACCATCAAGTCCCCAACCCATGTAAAGTGGGGTAATGCCGATAGCATCACGGGCTGCAATGAAACTTTTGTCACGAGTATCAAGAAGGACAAAGGAGAACATGCCATCCAACATGTCCACAAAGTTTTCACCATATTCTTCATACTGACAACACAAGTGGGGAAGTCGTGTAAAAATCATAAAGATAAAAACTTTCTACATACAAGCTGTGTTAAATCAAGATTGGGAATCCAAAACTTACAAGATGGGCAATCACTTCACAGTCACTTCCAGTTCGGAACTCATGAGACTTCAGCTTCTTCCTCAATTCCTTGTGGTTATATATTTCCCCATTAACCTGAAAATCAAAACCCCGACATCAAAACACAAGAATTCAGTCCAAAACACAAACCTTAAACATCCTAAACAGTTAGTTACCGTGACAACAACAGTCTTCTCTTCATTGTAGAGAGGTTGATCCCCAGAGGCAGGGTCCATGATAGCCAAACGTTGATGAGCAAGATAACAGTCTTCATGACAATGCAACCCACTCCAGTCAGGCCCTCTATGCCTCAACCTACACTTAATCACAAACAATTAACACAAACCTCCATAAACAACCAGAAAAACGGAGGAATGAAACAGAGATTAAAGAAGCAACCTGCGAGACAATTCAATGACACGAGACCGTTTGGCCTGAGAGTTGTTTATGCAACCAAACACTGCGAGAATCCCACACATGTCTTAACCCGCTCGAACCTGACCGGCGGCTGGCTGTTCCGTGTCTCTCTGTCGTAGTGTGTAAGAGAAAGACACGGTTGGAGGCTGCTAAATAGGATGGAAATGCAATGGGTCTGTGTGCTTGCGTTTGCGTATTATGCTTATATGGTAAGCTTTTTCAATCACAGCCGTTTATTCATTCTGACCAAAAAGATTCCACAACCTTTAATTTCTTTGATTGTTAATTTATATTCTGAATCCAGCATTAGGGTTTTTGTAAGGGATCACATCAGTCAGATTCATGATGTGATTTCGAAAGATTCAACTACATGCCCACACTTGACAATAAGTCTTTTACATTCCCATTTAGTATCTTAATTTTGTTCCCCAATCCAAATTTCAACGTAGCTTTTCCCATTTTTATTTAGAATAAAAAAATATTTAGATTGATGAAGGATTACAAAATGGTTTCTTATAACTTGTTAGGGCTGGTAAAAACTCAGCTTCAAATTAAATCAGTTTCGGACAATTTGAATAAAGGAAAAAATTTTCATAACACTAAATTGGTTTGAAACCAATTTTTTTTTACAAAATTAACTTAGAACCGAACTAGATTGGAAAATACTCAATCTTGTTCAGAATCAGTTTGTCCGATTTTAACTAATAATAAAGGACCATTAAATTGCACAATCTTCTTCTCATCTCTTTTTCTCTGTAAAACCAATAAAAATTATAGCAAAGAAAGCTAAATTATGGTTGTCTAGTTGAAGTTCAAACTAAACAAACGATAAGTCTACAACTAAATTTCCAAAAACAAAAATATAACTACTAAATTCAAATTATCTAATAAAATTATATCAAGAAGCCACAAAAGTACAAACAGTACACTAAATTCAAAAATGTTAATCGAATCGAACAATTTTAATCAGTTTTAAATATTCAGTGTTGGTCAATTTTAAAAATTCGCACATTTTGTCCAATTAAGTCAATCTGAATTCAGATTTGATTTTAGTTCGGATAAAAATCAATCAACTCGATTTAAATTTAGTCAAAAAAATTCTAACTTGTATTTGTTTTTTTTCTAAATCGGATATGAACAAGTTATCGATCCAGGCCTGTAACTTATAATCATATCTTTCAATTTTCGAGATATATCCTAAAAATTTCTTTGAGAATGGGACAAGAAGCATCCATCATAATTGGTATTTTGGTTAACAACAATGACAATATCTGAATATAGATACTAAATAAATACATAACTTGTATATAAATATAAGATATAATAATAATAATAACAATAATAATAATAATAATAATAATAATAATATAACAAAATAATAATAAAATAAACGCAAGAGATGGTAACAAAATAAATAAATATGTACAAATAGAAATATAAAAACAAGTAATAAAATCAATAGTATAATGAATATATAAAAAGGAAATGAATAAAAATAAAAGATAAAATAAATAAATAAAAATAAAAAAGTAAATAAATAAAACAAACCCTGTTTAGGCTAAGTGACAAAATCTTTAGATTAAATAATTAAGAGTGAATTAATATTTATTAAAAGTTTAAACTAAATACAAGATATAATACTTGAAATAAATTATCTAAAAAACTTATGAGAAAAAGAATTGTCTCTTTACGTGAGATCCTTTACTTATATCTTAGCACATAACAATTTCTATTAAGAGTCACATCTTTAGTAGATTCCAACGGAGTCAAATCATTGTTGATTGCTTCTTCCAATTATTCTTAAGTGTTATTTTCTTCTTCTTATAATCCCTAAATGCAATTTTCTCGCATTTTTTATTAAAAAGTTAGGATATCTCTCTCTTAATATGTCCGAACTACTAAGTCTTAATAATAGCCACCTTTAATTTGTCTCTTATCGTTACATTTATAATTTTATTTATTATATTAAAGTTGCATATTCAACCAAACATCCTTATCTCCACAACCATTAACTTATGATTGTGTATTTGTTTGATAAGTTAACACTTTATTCCGTAGAATATGATCGCGTTAATTACTAAATAATAGAATTTACTTTTAAGGTTGACCGATATCTTTTTGTTACTTAAAATTATTTATGCACTTCTCTTGTTATAACATCGATGAAATTTATAAATATTATTTTTTAAATATATATGTCATAAATTATTTAACGATATATTAATTTAAAAATTTAATGAGTTATTTAATAAATTTGATTGTCTTTTTTGATATAAAAATGAAAAATAATTCTTCAATAGCAATTTGAACTTTTAATTAATATTTTGTGTTGATTTAAAATTAATTGATAAAATTTAAATCGAATATACTATGAAACCTTAAAATTTTTAAAATTTTAAAATAAAAATATTTAATTAAATTTAAACCTTTTTTCAAATTTGAGTTCTAATCACGTAGCTTTAAATCAAATTAAATCAAAATTGAAACTGAATTTTATATTATATTTGATCTTTTGTTAATATTACTCACCGTAATTCCTTCAACTTGTTAAGGCAAACTCTACTCAAAATGTTTAAATTTGAGAAAATTAATTCGAATATTTTAAATATTTTTGTCAAAAGCCGTTTTAAGATAATTATTGAAAATAAAGTTGCTTTAAATTTTAAATATTTAAATACTTATATTAACATTGTAATTTTCAAATTCCGAGTCGGAGCTTGAACTCGTCCGCAGAATCCCCTGACCCGGTTCGGCCGGGCCGTTGCCGTTACAACAGTATTGGCATAGCCGCCGAACTAACCAAGACGTACACTTTCACTAATTCACTTGCACCACTAGGAACCAGAGAGCGTGAAATGGCGGGCAGATTAGGAAGAAGTGTGGTGCACTTGGCGAACCTTCCGTTAAAGCTCCTCTCAGGCTCGCACCCACAACCTTCACGAACATCAAAGAAATCGCCTTGAAAACAGTTCGATCTGTTTCCAAGATCGAAATCAAGCAAGTCCTCCAGTCACTCCACGGCTTCGACGTCGACAAGGTCCGTACACTCAACATGGAGGGCAGGAAGAGGAAGCGTAGCGGTCTGCTCATCGCCAAGCCCGACCATAAGAAGGCGTACGTGACTCTCGGTACGCCTCTTTCCGTTTCTCCTCATATCTTCCCTCTCAAGGCCTTAGCTGATTAGAAGGAGAGGATGAATAAGCAGAAAAAATCTAGCTTTGTTGAAGAAGACGGTGGCGATGGGAAGAGGAGGCTTTGGCTTGACGAAGTTAAGGAGGAGAGGGCTGGCAAGCCAAGCTGTAGGGCCCGCCGCAGTGGTGACGTGGTGGCTGAGAAGACTAAGTTTCCTTGGAGTAGCATAAGGACTGGTAGGTAATTCTGGAGTTAGGATTTTTGTTTTGATTCATGAGAAACGAGTGAGTATCATGTTGTGAGATTAGGGTTTTGAATGGCTTTTACCATTTTCTTTTAGCATCCTTTAATGTCATTTAATCAATTTCGTGCCCTCTTATAATGTTAAAGAAGTAGACTTTTGTTACTAAGTTCTGCAAATGGACAAGCAGTGTCCTTGCTTGGGGAACTTCATTTACCTTGTTTAGGTTGTTTCGCTAATCATCTGCTTGTTATGAAGAATTAACACTTCCATTTCTGTGATTCTGCTATTGCTAATATTGTACATACACCATTAGGAAACTTGTATGCCTCTAATATGTAAGTTTGTGGCAGACTATAAGCATAATACCTCCAACAGTATGAAAGACGTGCATGTGGATAGATGCTTGGATGCTACGTGTCTTAACTGATGAGCAAAAAGCTCAGCAGAAACTTTTCTGGAAGTATTAAGAAAGCCATGCAGTAGTAGAATCTAGAGGATTGGCTTATTATTCAAATCTTCCATCGGCTGGATTTAGCATATGTCAGTCTGATGCTTAGAACGATTATGATAAGGATAACCTTCTCCCGGAGCTTCTATTGCAGTCTAGTGGAATGGATTGTCTCTGTTCTGCTTCAGTTTCTTCTATATCTCCTTTTTTATGGATAAGAGATGATCTCCTGATCTTTTTCCAATTGAGACTCCATCCTGATATGCTCTTTTTCTTGTTGTTTACCTTGTCATATTCATGTCGCAGCTCGGAGTAGTCTCTCTGCAACTCTGCCATCTTCGCCTTTACAGTCTCTAGTTCTTTCTTAAGGACCATTATTTCTAGTTCTTCCTTAAGGACCGTTATTTCTGTTTTTGTCGCTGATTGATTTGACTCTTGTTCCGAGCTGTTTCCACTTGCTATTTGCTCTTTCCCTTGCATGGATGTTCTCATTTTCACTTGCTCTGCAAACAAAACCTGCATATCCGCCTTCGACTAAATAATATGAAGCATATAAGCAGATTATGTGCCAAATTTTTCATGAAGATTTTCATCTGCAAGATATCTGCACAAATCACATGGGTTGGTATGCCTACATTATGGAGGTGAGGTTTGCCATTTACATAAACATTCAAGAATCTTATACGCTGTAGGTTCCCAGCAATTTGTAATAAGTGGCAAGTGGAATTTTTTCCGTAAGCTTTTCAGTAGTCTCTAAGACATTTCAAAATAGATATATTCTTTAAATTCTGTTTAGAGTATATTCATGGATCTTGAAAAGCATTTGTTATTTTAAACTTCTGAGAAAATTTACCTGAATCACAGTTCTTACAGGCAGCCTTTCATTTTTCGCTGCATGCATGCATGCATCCAGCGATAATCTCTCACAGTTCATAATTTTGCACAGCCTTTTCCGTTCATGCTCAGAGAGTAATGGATGAGTCTGGACCAATTTTAGGGATTTTAGACTTCATTATCCTGCATAATAGAAGTTTATACATTAATGAAGGCAAACCTGGAGGTATGTGTCAATAGCTCTGTAAAGACCATCATCACACATTCGAGCATTTTCTGGCAAAGATTCTGCCAAAACTTGAAATTTGGTAACAGAAAGATTTGGGTCTCTTGCAATCTCAGCTAGGTAATTATCCAATAGCTTAGCGACAAATGACTTCCCCGATATTGGTTGCATTTGTTGTTGCTCTTGTTGATGCATCAGGTAGTATTCTATAATTCTTTGTACCACATCAATGTTATGCATTGTGCATTTTTCAGCTGGTCTGTACCACATGTCAATGACAATTAGTAATTATTAAAGGTCAGAGCTAAATATGTATGCTACCTGTCCATGCTATAGTGTTCTGTAATAGATCAAGCAAGAAGGAGAGGGTGGAACACTCACTTTGTTGTTTTCACTTGATCCTCGCTTTTGTAATTAGGAAGTAAGAGATCATTAACGTTGGCACTTTCCAAAGTTATCCCTGCTCTTTTCTCAAGCTCTGAAATCAAAGCTGGAGATGCACAATACACCAATGCCATCTTTAACATCTTCAGTAGGAACTTACATGGGACAGAATCATGTTGAGGAGGAAGTATGCTTACTAGGCTTTCAATAATGTTCTTTTGCTCCTTTCTATGTCCAATACCCTCATCTTCCTTCCTCCCACTCAAAATACTGAAATGTAACTCAGTTTTTCCGTACCCATAACCTCTTAGTCCTTCCAATTCCAGATCCAAACCTGGCAACCATCTCACAGCATAATGCATTATACTTTTGCCTACAATCTCTGGTTTCACCCCCTTTGCCCTAATTGCAGTTATTATCCTCACGTAGTGATCAATGTGAAGTGTGGCCACATCTTCATACCACCACCCTTCTTCATTAACTGCATCTCCAGTTGAAGCGTTCTGTCTGGAAGCCTTCCATGCAATTAAATCACAGCATCTTCTAACAATTTGTAGGTTTTCAGCCCATGGTGATAAATTTTCGCAAGATTTAAGAACATTGATAGTATCTTTCCAGGAAGATAGGATTATGAATGAAAGATATGCTTCTGTCTTCGAGATAAGATTTCCATCTTCAAATTCTTCACTCATCTCTAAGAATTCAGAGGCACATCGTAGTGGCGCTATGTTGGTGGCATTTAAATCCAAAGGAAGGCCATAACAGAATTTTATAATGATTTCAAATGTTTCTGATCCACCTGGGAAGTTTTCGAACTTGAGTTCATAGCCAAAATTTGAAATTGAAGGCTGAAGTTCCAGACGCCCTATATAGCCGCATTTGGATACCAAGGGATACTGTTAGAGCAAAGATCAATGAGTTAGTATATATATGTTAGGGTTTATCTAGAGAAACTTAATCTATACACTGATTTGTGGTTCAAAACTGTTGAAATATAGAAGACGATTTTATCAACCTAAATCCGTTTCCTTAGGTTTGATATGCTGTAGAATAGGATATTCAAGTTGCCTTATTTAGAAATGCTGGCTATGATGTCTTGCCTATGTTTTGTCGCATGTAACATAGGCCTCGTTTGGTTAACCATGAATCAGCCAATTTTTTGGCTGATGCATTGATATAGCTGATTGACTCCTCCAACGACGTTTGACCAGCTATTTGAAGAATAGCTGATTTATCGCCAATCAGCTAAATGAGAAAACGCTCATGCATAGGAGCGTTTTCTCCTATCAGCTGAAAAATTAAAGTTCAATTCCTATTTTACCCTTTTCTAAGATTGCTATTTTCTTTTCTAAATTGATTTATCATATTCAAATAATTAAATCTGGGCAAAATATTTTCTTATGATTATATTTTAGAAATACTATGATTAAAATGTTTGGATATATTATGTTGTCATTATTATTATTATTATATGTTCTATGTTTTTTATTAGAGTTATAAACTTAACTTTTGTAGAATTAAATATCAAAAATCTAAATTCTTATAAGAATATTCAA
>JANZXR010000172.1:1815689-1845539 GCA_027575705.1 Erythroxylum echinodendron
TGTTTTTTATTAGAGTTATAAACTTAACTTTTGTAGAATTAAATATCAAAAATCTAAATTCTTATAAGAATATTCAACAAAATACTAAGATATATAATATTCATACTCTTATAATATTTTTAAAGTCATGTCCTTATAATTCATTTTACATATAAACAGCTAATACTAAATAGCTAATTTTATCAAACATCTATAACAAACAGCTAATGCAATCCGCTAGTCAAATCAGCTGATAGAATCAGCTATCAGCTAACAACTAATGCAATCAACTGATTGCCAAACAGGACCAATATGCACTGTTGTTTTCAAAGATAGATGGAATAATTTATTTCCACCTTGAGATGAGGAAAGTAGTTTGATGACAAGGTTTCCGCATGGCTGAATATGTTAAACTCTGTAGTTTTCCCTTTTCATATTCTTTTCCTTAACATGTATGAATCTAGGTTTCCTGGAAGGCTAAAACTTCCCAATTTGGTTCTAGGCTTTCATATGATACAGAGTTGTGAAATTGTAAGCTTGTGTGCTATGCTTTTCTGGGAAGAAACATATGTTCTCATCATTCTTTACTTTCTTGGGAAGAAACATACTTTCTCATCATTCTTTGTATAATCTTGTTTTTTGTGGTGAATATGTATCTCTTCCTCGTCGGAGAAGAGATTATGGACAGGGGTGCCGGGACATTAGAAGTGGAAGAGGGATTTTGTGGAAGCAGAATGGGCTATAGTCTTTAAAATGTTCCATCTTCATGTACCTATAGACATATACTATTTGTTTTTATTTTGTATCTGGGAAACATTACACCTGTATGATTTCCATTGTACCAAAAGGAAAAATGCACCTTATCTGCTCAAATATCATTGTTTTAGATGCAGCGAAGTGATATCTTCTTCGACTGATTGCAGCAGTTATCTAGTGAGCAAATTCAGTTCTCTATCAATCTATGTCATGCAAACACGAAAGAGAAGGGCAGATTGTGCCTTGTGAAGCTATGTCTTTCCTTCTACAAGTGAATTACCTTGTGGACTGTAAAAGTGACGTCTTGAACTTGAATAGATAGATCTGTTGGGACCTGGGAACTGACGGACCTGCATGATCCCATCAGGGGAGGGGGGCATGAGTAAGAGAGCTGCTGCATAAGGTAATACAGGCTCAGGTATTTATCTTACGCCAGGAATAAATACTTACTGCATCTGCCAACAAACAAACTACTACCGATGCAATAGTATTACTGGTTTACTTGCTAAAAATATGATTGATCTAAGCTGCAGTACCATGATTGTTCTTTCTTCTCAAAGCTATCAGCTAAAGCCATGGCGTCGGTGGGAACAATGATACTTCTTTCATGAACTCCGTCCATTCCATCAGAATCACTTCCCGGGCTTTTCAATCGACCTGCAAAAAGGCTTTTCATGGCAGCTGAACTTGAGCTATGTAGATGTTACCGATGGTAGGATTTGGTTGGCATAATAACATGATAAAGAGATTATTGTATAGGAGGGTTTGGTTTCAATAAATGCAAACAATGGAGTTTGTGGTTAGAATAAGGTTACTGTTAAGTAAGCTGGTGAGCTGCACATATCGTTCCTGTCATTGTAACAAATCTGAAGAGAAGGAGAGTGCTCAGAAGACAAATTGGGGTAGAGATACACATCACACAGGTTCTGAGAGTCAGAGGTGAGAATGTTTTGGTTCTGAGTAGTCAATTTTGAGCCACGTATTTGTTGCCTGGCCCAACATTAGTATTGTACTTGTGTGGCTCCAACCTTAAAGCTGCTTTTTGCTAGCCTGAACATTGCTTTCTTCTTTGGAATTATTGATGAAAGGGGGTTACATTGCTATCAAATCAATTCCTCTCATCTTTTATAAGCTCCTCTCTCTATTTCATGTGCATGTTTTTAATATCACACACACACGTATATAATAGTCCAAAAGTTAGAGATGAAAAATTAGTTTGGGCCTCCATTTGAACTCAATATGTATTTAAATTCAATGATGTTTTTAAAATAGGATCAAAATTTTAAAGTTTAAAAGATTTAACTAGTATGAGAGTCTTATAAAATTGGTTAAAAATTGAATAAAATTTAAAAATTTGAAATATAATTGTAAAATATTGTCCTATTCATTTAAGAATTTAAAGTTTAAATAAAAAATTGATAAATAAAAATTAATTGATTTATTTTGATTTATAAGAATTTATTAATTTACAAAAATTAACTGAGTAATCAATAAGTTGATTTTTTAAATAACAAGAGTTATTAAAGTAAATCGAATTAAAATGTTAAAAATTAAACAAAAAAGTTAGTTAATTTAAAATTTTTATGAATGAATTGATTGATTTTTTTTAATCATTGAAATTTAATCAAATTAGAGATTGAATATTTAAATTTGATTTCATAATTTTTTTATTGAATATAAGCACATTATTCTTGTGCCATTTTTAAGTCATCTAAATTCATTATCGAATGTGTGACTTTTGTCGTAATGATGTCAAACCAAATAAAAAAGTAGTACCAGAGAGCCAATTGCTTTGTTGGAAAGGTTGTTGACTGATTTTTTTTAATTGCTATACAACTTTTGTTTGTTTTGAACCTCGTAGGATGACTTTTTCTTCAATCATTTTAATAGCTGACTGACATGTTCTTAGCCATTTCATTAGGGACGCAAATCCATCTATCTGCAATTCTGATTGTGATTATTGGATGGATGATGATTCTAATAGTGATGATGATGTTTACATCCCTCGAAGACGAGGAGAATCTAGTCAAAGGTCAAAATCTTCATACAAACCCGAAACAAAGATACGTTCCAAGTATGATGAAGATGATGACTCAAGACCTTAGATTGATCTTCGAAATCCCCATTGTCGACCAAGGAATCCCTCTGAACTGCTGAAAGCAGTTGGAAAAGAGCATCAGATCTAACCAAGATGTTCAGTGCCTCTTCTTCTCAAAGAAAGCCCTAAACTAGTACTTTGTATGATGATGAAATCATACGAGGACGATTTGTCCATTTTTCATTCTTGGAAGCCCAAATCAACAAAATCACTCAAGTATCTGTAAGACCTTACTCGAGATTGGAATGATGTTAAACATTCGCCATATTGTGAGATTGGAATGGATGTAACCATTTTGATTTTTGAATAATAAAAAAAACAATATTCCACTTAAAATAATGTTATCATAAAAATTAAAATTAAAAGTTAAAATAATGTTATCGTGTGCGCCTGCTCTTTTAAGACGTGAAATGTTAGATTGAAAGAGATGAGTGGCAAAAGAGGAAAAGTAAACTTTTAACTAACTCGCGCCTCCTTACAACTGTTACGTAACTGTCATGCGTTAAAACTGAAACGATCTTTTTTTTTTTTTGCTTTTTTTTGTTAGTTTGTTTCAATTCGATCATTCTAATTCTCCAAAAGAATAGGGAAAATGGCGACAGTGTCTCCTCTGGCCAAGTACAAGCTGGTGTTCCTCGGCGATCAGTCGGTGGGTAAGACCAGCATCATCACTCGATTCATGTACGATAAGTTCGACACCACTTATCAGGTATCAATTCTCTTGATCATATTTTCTTAAAATGAATTTTGTTGTTTAGATGAAATGGGGTTTGGAAGATTTGAGAGTTGTTGGATATGGATTTGGTTGTTTGGATCTGTTTGGTGACGTGAATTATTGAAAGCAGGGGAGTTGTTTACGTTTCGATTTCGTTTGTTGATGTGTTTGAGGGAAGAAGCTGATGTTTAATTTTGTAGCTTGGATCTTTGAGTTTCGAGACTTTGTTGTTTTAGTGGTGTTCTGTGTTTGTCGTGCATTGCAGGCTACTATTGGAATTGATTTTCTGTCCAAAACAATGTACCTCGAAGATCGCACTGTTCGTTTGCAGCTTTGGTAGCCTATTCATACTCTTCTCGGGTTTTGATACGTGTGGTGGTTTCTGTTATCTTGTTATGGTGATTTTTTTGCTACAGTTGTTTGAAATGTTTTTGGAAAGCTTGAAATTTGATAGCATCGGATGATCAACAATGCAAGAATCTTGTGAAATATTATAGGTTATCTTCTTACACCTTTCTCAAAAGCTATTAATCCCACAAAGGAGTTGGAAAGAGTTTGCGTAATGCTTTTCGTAGTTTCATAATAAGATCAAGAATCAGCATTAAAGTAGAGGAGGAACATTGAAGCAGATTAGTCTGAGATGATTTTAGGTTCTAGAACACAAGATTGTCTCCTGAGAGCACGAGGATGCGGGTTTTTGAATCAATGAAAAATCAGTTCCAATTTTTGCATTTGAATTGAACTTCTTCAATTATGCTTCCTTTTTTCCCTTTTAGACCTCAATTTCTCGTTGTTAATGCTATTGTCAAAAGTTTCCTCTTCTTTTGTTTATGAAGTCCTGTTCTTGGAATAAGGATATAGTTGGCTGGCGTCTGTAATTATGTTGTTTTCTTTTGCTTGCAGTTGATAACGTTTGTTAAATTTTTTGTGCCTAATTCCATCGTAAACTCTTTTATTTGCTAATTTCTGAGGATTATGTTGTGTTCATCCATTTTGTTCCTGTGAATCTATTTTTTCGAATTTGTTTATTTAATTCTGTAGGGATACTGCTGGACAAGAAAGATTTAGAAGTCTTATACCCAGCTATATCCGGGATTCATCTGTTGCTGTAATTGGCTATGATGTAGCAAGTGAGTTGCTTTACTTGAAACTGTTTCAACTAATAGGAAATGAGAAAATGGGATATTTTGCAGATGGACATGGCTTCATTACTAGTTAAGGTACAAATGATTGAAAGAAGTAAAAAGCAATATATTTGAGATTTCACTCTTCTTGCATAAATTCGGACACGTGTATACTTGGACATATTCCCACAAAATGCATCTACATTTACAGATGTTTCCCTTGCATTCTGAAGCAGATTTTCTTTAGTTTCTTGGTTCTTCTTTTTCTGCTTTTATTTTCCACAGGCAGTCGTTCAATTTGCTCAACGTTTGAAATTATTCCATACATTTGACATTATACGATACTAAATGCATTATCCACTCATTATTATGCAGATAGGCAATCGTTTTTGAACACTGCCAAGTGGATTGAGGAAGTACGAACAGAACGAGGGAGTGATGTTATTATAGTTCTTGTGGGCAACAAAACTGATTTAGTTGACAAAAGGTGAAATATTCTGACTGTAATTGCTGGTTTATCTTTTCTCTTGGGTCTGTAGTCCATATTGGTTTTTCTGGAAATTGTAGTCCATGTTAGTTGGATATAAATACGGCTTTTTTGGTGTTGTTGATGGCTGCTTGTGGCGAAGAGATTTGGACTTAGTTCTTTGATGTAAGAGTTGAAAGTCAGAGGAGCAATCACATAAACTTGCTACTACATGTATATAAGTTTTCTTAGCATTACTGAGAAAATGGAATTTGTACATAGGCAGATAGCAGAAGGAACCTTACTGGAAAATGGCAATCGTAGGCGTATTTAGATTGAGTAGTTGCTTAAAAAGACATGATGTTTACTTCCACTTTGCATTTATCAACTGTTTTGAATGAATGAGACCTGAATGGCCATCTATCCTTAAATTCTACGAGTATGCTTCTTCCAGTGCTATTCTCGATTTTCTTTGTAAATTTCGCTAGCCGTACATATTTACAATTATTTGTTGCTTTTTAAGCCCAACTCGTATCATACCTATAGTTATTTTAAGCTGCTTCCCATTATGCAACCTTCGTGACCAAATAGGCAAGTTTCAATAGAGGAAGGGGATAGCAAGGCTCGTGAGTTTGGAGTTATGTTCATTGAAACCAGTGCCAAAGCAGGATTTAATATTAAGGTGAGAGACCATTCACCTAGTGTTAACAAAATTTGAGCTGATTGATTCCTCGCTCATTTGCTCATTTTCTCCTCGTCTCTGTGCTTTAGATATTGACACATTTGTCTTTTATTTTAATGGAAACTTCAGCCTCTATTTCGAAAGATTGCTGCTGCATTGCCAGGGATGGAAACACTTTCTTCAACAAAACAAGAAGACATGGTGGATGTCAACCTGAAGGCTACAGTCAGTTCATCCCAGACGGATCAACAAGGAGGTGGTTGTGCATGTTAGAGGAGCTTATTTTAGAGCGGACAGAGAAAACATTCGGTACCCTTTCACACCATATAAACATTATCACACACAGCTGATGATGATTTTGACATGAACTACTCAGCTGCAGATTCGTTCAATATGTCTATAGCTTTCAAAGTCCTCTGGGGGGCGAAAGGCCGTCTTCTTTATTTACCGTAAAATTTGACAATTTGACAATTAGGCTGTTCTTGTTCATTACTCTCCAATTGCTTTTCCTGTTCATTACCATCCAATTTTTTCTTTTCTATAACCACTATTTATACATTATCAACTGATTTTTCAAGATCATTGATTTGTAGTGAAAGAATTCGTTGATATACCAGACCAAGGTCGGGCAAATATTGCAGGTGAATTCTTAATATTCACAGCTGGCTTGGTATGTGTAGAAACCACCATTCCAGTAGCTCTTGCATAATTTAACAATGCAACAGAGATATTGATCTCTTATTTTCTGAAAACTCATAAAGTTTGGATCATGGTGCCATTTGGTAAATCGTTTATGCTTCTAATATAAGATCAGAAACTCGACCAAACTTGAAATTGTTGGCGCCCTCTTGGTTGCTAGTTATAGCTTAAACAGAACTGGAGCATAGTTATTACTTATGTACAGAGCACATGCTTACACTTGTCCTGGATCTTCAGCAGCAAGTTTCATAGAGAGAACTTCAGATAAACAACTTGAAGCATGAAACCGAAAACTACTATGAGAAAACCGTTAGACATTAACAAATACCTCGACCGACTGCCTCACTCTTAATGTCAGATATATCAATATCAACGTCCCCAGGCTTGAGCTGCATCAAATTAAGAAACACAGCAGACTTGGTTATAAAGAAGGCCTGGCAAATGGTAGAAAAGAAAGACGTGTTCTATAATGTATAATTGCTTTTTAGTTCTGCTCCTAAGCACCATGAACTGATGAATGGGTTAGTATCATTGCTCTTGTATCTCAAAGTGCGCTGATGAACTTCCGACTTCTTATTTGTGGTAAGAATTAAATGAAGCAAAATCGTTAAGGGTTAATCCGATTATCATCACATGCTCTTCAGTAAAACATTTGTTAGAGCTCAAAATTCCTGTCGATATGTGAAAGATTGCCTTAGCATTCAATCTAAAGATTTTGACTGATCCAACTTTCACGAGTAATCTTCAAGTGATATCACAGTTAAAAGAAATCCACCCTAAAATATGCATGAAGCTTATTTTGTGGGTATTTTCGGCCTCTCAAAATGCAAAATAGTTGGCAACTCCATCACTGATCCTACAGCACTATCAGGTTAGTCATCATAAGTCATAACAGCAAATGCAAGTTAACAGCAAGAGCTATGCTAAGCATACAAAGCCTTCATGAAAATAAAGCAATGCTGTGGAACTGAAAAACATCAACAAGAAAAGGTTTCCGTTTTGCATTTTGCTAGTGAATCCAAAACTTACAAAATTGAGAATAGTAGAACAATTTTCCTTGAATCAAATGATGCTGTTCGCTTATATCTTCTGAGTCTGTTATTAGGTGTATCCTGAATTCTCTCTGTAAATGACTTATCTGTCAAATGGAAACAATCAAAATCACAAAACAGAATTGCAAGCATATTTTGTGGGAATTTAACAGTAAGCTTGAAACAGGAAATTTAATTGAAATCAGAGGAAACACTACAATGTTGTGAACTAAACATTATTGCCTTCAGCAAAAGGAACAGAGCATATTACCAGCATATGCACGAGTTTTCAAAGTCCGTGAGCAGATGGTGAAACAAAGATGCAATAAACGTTAAGTAATGCTTTACATGGAAAACACCAGCAAAATCCCCCCTATCTCAACATGAAAATGGCCGGATAAATTACCAAGCCCCAGTAAGGTAACAGGATAAGCCCTCATACCTCTCGAAATCAGCTTCATCAACGTGGAGCTCTGATTTGTAAAAAGCTGCATAAAACTGTAGAATATTTTTTGGCTTGCCTCTCTGAACAGCATCCCCTGCAGTGTAACCAACAAATTGAAGCATAGCAAACAGATATATATGAAGATTATGTCATCAAGGCCAAGCTAGTGACGACTCGATAACACATTTAAACACTTTCAGGCTGCACTGATGTTCGTTTGCAGCTTAAATCCAGTCTTTAATACACAGTAATATGTTGTTATTGTTCATTATTGTAAAGTATCAGAGGCTCTTACCGTTAGTAGACCCCCACTTTTGATACTTCCAGCTGTTTCATCATCTAATTTAGTCTTTCCACTACTTTCTAAGTCTAATTCTATATCAACAACGCATGGTGAATATGCCTCTGCATTTTCCATTTGCAAATTAACGAAGTTCTGGCAATTCGACCGAGGATCGATGCAAATCTGGGTTTTTGGTGGAAGAGGAAGTTCAACAAAGCCGAAGACGGTTAGCTGCGATGCACATTGTCGACCATTATTCCCTCCACCTGCTAATAACGAAATACTATAGGCATCTTGATCCTGTATAAATGATGAAAAGTTCAAAAGCACACAAATGAAAAATCTTATCTAAAGACTAAGAAAATTAAACTATTACTGTTTAGGAATCCAGAATGCATAGAATATAAAATGCAGGGCAAGGTATGCATAAGATATTTATCAAACATTGACAAAATGGAACGGATCCTAACCCCAAACTCAAACTTGAAGAAATGGATCAGAACAGCAAAATAAGCTTACAATATGACTGAGAAAGGGGCAATTTTCTTCCACTGAAAGGGGAGTCTTCTCAAGAAGTAGAGGCACAACCTCTGATATTTCAACAGAAGAACATCCTATTAACCACACCACCATTGACACTAACATGGAAATTTAACTACATAACTGAAATGATTATAATTTTACCTAAAGAGCAATGCCCTCTTTCCTCACCAAAACTCGGCTGCTTCAGCAACTGAAAACAATCCAAAAAGTCCAAGAATTAAAAAGAAATTTCAATCTCCATCCTCACTACATTGGATACGAGCTAAGCTTTCAATTCCACGAGATAAAACACAAAGGTGTCTTTGCTTCCAGAGAAAATGGAGAAGGAAATCTTAAAAAAGATTGGAACTTGGGTTATAAATGCTGACCAGGAACCAAAATTCAGACGATCAGAAGTTGGATATCGGGTAAGATGGACTTCAAAATCAAAATATTTGCTACCAATGTAGCTAAAATTTGTAAACTTTCCCTGAAAAATAAGGTGGAGATGCTTAGAAAGTTGTCTAAGAAAACCCAAACATATCTAACCTCATCGCAGGGGCTAGGGGCAGCCATTACAGAGATGAAACTGGAAGCTAAGCTTTAAGTTGTACAACAAAAATGGCGACCACCCAGTTACTAAAACTTGCAGATAATAAAAAATTCTTTACACATAGCAACTCAAGAGAGAAAATGAGTGCGACCCAGCAAGAGTTAAACTGTGGGTTTGAGGGTTGGATACGAACGTTACACGGATGATGGACGACGGTAGAGTTTTTAACCTGTGCTGAGCTGAGACAGAGAAGCTCCTGATTGCGACATCATCCTTAGACGACAAGCGCTTCCTTCTCACTTCCTATTACTGCTCACTGGTCTTTTCTTCATTTTTTTGACCTCATTGCCCATATTAATTATATATACATATATCATCTAATAAAAATAAAATAATTAATTTTTATAATTTAAATAAACTATATTAATTATTAATTTTGAAAATACACTAAAATTTTATAAAATATTAATTAAATATAAATTATTACTTTATATCATTTTAGAATATATATTTTACGTAGATTTATTTAAATAGATAAATATGAGGACATCCCATCTTCGGAAAAGGACCCCACCTGACCTCCACTGTAATCTTTCAATGTTCTAGATTTGCTCAACACAACAGTACCAGAAACCTTTTTCTTGATATTGAAAACAACATTTAATAAAGCCTACATCTTTTCGTGAAAAAGCTTGAAATTATATTACATGCGTTCAAAAAAACTTAAAGAAAAATTAAAGA
Source organism: Erythroxylum echinodendron (assembly GCA_027575705.1). Classification (NCBI taxonomy): domain Eukaryota; kingdom Viridiplantae; phylum Streptophyta; class Magnoliopsida; order Malpighiales; family Erythroxylaceae; genus Erythroxylum; species Erythroxylum echinodendron. Next base: position 1,825,784 of record JANZXR010000172.1, read on the forward strand.
AAACAGAGGATATATAAAAAATAAAATTTAGTGATAAATAAAGATGTGAACTTTTTTTATAGAAAGGGTCAAGAAGGGAAACAGAGGAAGGACAGAATCTTGCATGTTGGCAGTGAAGATGACTTGACATGTAAGTAGTAGTTGTCAGGAACTTGGTCCCACATTGATGATAATTTCCCAAGACTTCCTGTAACATTGAACCAGAAAAAAGAAACAGAACAGAACAGAGCAAAAGCAGAGGAGGACAAGGTCTAGAGTTGTCGTTATGAAAGATCAGACTCAAGTCACGGGCCATGTATGTCCAAGTGCCTGTTCTTCTCGTGACTTGACTGGATCTTTTCTGTTCTCTCTTTTAACACAGATTTTCAAGCACACAGGTTCTTTGGTTCTGATACGAAATCTATCAGGAATTACATTCAGGATTTTTGTTACAGTATCAACTAGAAGTTCATGGCCCAAAAGTTATAACTTTAAGCCTCCTCAGTCAGGCTTCTCAACGTCCATATGGATAAAAACCCTCAAAAGTCTCAGGAGAGGGATTTTTTTATACCAAAAGAGATTCTCATGATCAGAAAGCAAAGTTAATTTCATAGTAAAATGATCACAGATGATTCACAAACGCATCTGACGAGCAAACAGGCCCGAATGCCTCGTCTCATCTATATAACTTATCTTTTACTTTCACTTCTTGCCTAAAAAAAAATCAGGAACAACACAGGTGCAGTAGAACACAGATAGCACCAACGGCAGAATTATTAACTTCTCCTCCTAAAACAAATAATCCACTGGTTCCTTTATGCAGATTGAATGTGTTTAACTCGATTCGACTTTGAGCACGATCTTCATGAACTCGTATACGAAGTAGCTTATAGCAGCCGATGGTAAAACCTGCGGGATCATAAAATCCACTTGTTGGAACATCCAAGAAACTTAGAAAACTGATACCCAAAAGTATAAACAGGTTAAGGGTTTCTTTTTTTTTAAGGTTATTGAACACAGCAGCAGAAAAATTGTCAACCACCTAGCAGAAAATACTGTCAATGCTATCGACAATCACCCACCAGAACATCTGATTACTTCCAATCTTTCAAAGAGAATCTCTGAAGATATCAGAAGGAAAAGTCCCTGAAAAGAGTATATGTATCATACCTGCAATAAGCTAGGTACTAATCCTGCATATAGAGCAGGAACACCTCCTTGTTCAACTATCTTGGCACAAGTCGCCAATGCACTCATCTTTGTTGCCCCAACTTGCATTTGAAGATGTCTCCTAACAACCTCAAATGGATAAGTGGCAGCTTCAGAGCAACAGCCAGCAATTGCCCCATAAAGCAATGTTCTCGTGGGACCCAACTCCAGTTGCTCCAGTGCATTTAGTTTCTCACCCTCTTCTTTCAGATTTTGAATTCTCTTCCTTCCTTCTGGTGAATGAAGGTAAGCTGATTTTAACATATCATAGACACCATAGTAAACAGCACCTGAAGGTGCCATGCTCACTATTGAGGGAAGCAAACCCTTATAAAGGGAGAAAAAGCCTTCATTCTGGATCATGTAACGGAAAGTACCGATCACACCACCTAATGCTTCCCCACCAGGAGCCACTATTTTTGTTCTTACCTACAAAACATGAAGTTTGACAAATCACACAATGCTTAATGGAATAAGTAATCATGTTGAAGTATCCCATAAATTAATGCAGCTCTGTGAAAAATTGTTCTTATACAGTCAACAACATGACAATGCATCCATCATAATAGACCAACCACCGCAGTAAGTAAAGCTGATGCAGGTTGGAAACTGAAGGTCCTAAGCTAAGATTCTTTTATACATTCAATGAGTCAATCATGAGGGTCCACGGATCCATTTGACACATATAGAGAGAGAGGTTGAACTCTTAGCTCATAACCAGTAACAATTAATTGATGAGATTTCAGTTATCAACACGCTTAAAATGAACATATATGTCACATGGAAACACATTATGGCAGCCACTTCCAAAAGCAACTGACATAGAGGGATAACTAGGATTTTTGCAGGCTTCCTTCCCTGGAAATCTTGGATTTTTGTTGGATTGATACTATGCAAAACTAAGACAAATGAATCTCATTTTCTGAAATGAAATCTAAGGTGAAGAAAAGACATCATATATTACATCTACCAAGTATCAATCACTAGAAAACACAACCTTAGCACAGAAATTCTTCAAAATTAGTTTCGGAAAGTTGACTACACTGAAATTTCTTCAAGTGAACTAACAAAATAGAATTAGCGTGAAAGTGTCATCAATGAAACCTAGAGAAAATAAAAGATGAACTCTTTCTGAGGGAGAGCGTGCTTTTATATCAGAAGATGAGCAGTATCAGTTAAGTGGTGCATCATGTGCATTTCTAATTGCACCAAGTTAAAGAGAAGAAACTCTCCAAATACCACACAGTCCATGATGTTCCCATCCTTTCTAATGAACTTCATATCAATCTTAGGCACAGATTCGTAGATTAAAAAATTTGGAAAAAGATACATGTTCACTCCACAAGACAAGACTATCAGCAATCTCTAGCAAGAAAATCAAGTCTATGGAAACACATAATGACTATGACCAGGTCAAAGTCTAAAGTTGCAGTTTACCGTGTCCATTGGCAAGCAAAGCAAGGTCGCGGTGATTCCAGCAGCAGCACCCGCAACAAACCTCTCAAAGTTCGTGGTTTCCTCATTCCGAGACCACTTCAACAACTGACTCCTGTAAGTATCATAAGCATAGAAATTGATAGATTTGAATGGAGCAGTTCGAAGAATATTGACAACATTCCCTTTCCAGAAACCTCTCACTCCTTCAGTGGTTGCTATTCTCCTGATCAGCTCAAAAAGACTCTTCTGCTCACCTCTCACAATGTACTCCAGCTTCATCCTTTCCAAAGGCGCTATGAAAGTCCTATGTCCAACACAAACAGTTCGCAAAAGTTACAAAAGTGAACATCTTGATCGAATATTTGTGATGGGAATTCATAAAACAAAAACCTTGAGACCATTGCAGCTACCACACCAGCCCAAAGATGCTTGGTGGTGTTCAAAGCAGCTGATCCCCGCACTTTAACTTTCTTTGCTACTTTCTCTACACCCGCCACTGTGAGAACCGCCGCATTTTCCTCCTCTAGATTTTTCTCATCGCCGTTTTGGTCCAACCTATCTCGCGATTCACCAACATACCCTTGTTGACCTGACAGACTGACTGACAGAAACACCCCAACGTTATGTCCGACACATCTTCGCCGCCGTCCACGGCCATCAAACCTCAACACAGAACAACTATTCTTTGAAGAAATCAAAGAGACAATAGAAGGACAAGTGGGTTGGTAGCAGTCGAGAAAAAGACCCCCGAGGAAGAGCGGTTGATCGTAGGTATCAGATTTGGGGTCGAACAGCCCGTACATTGAATTGGACAAACAATGAGATGGTGTAATTGAAGAGAAACCAAGTTCGTGACACAAAAAGAGAAAGACTAAAATCTATAAAATGGGACGGTTAAGTTTGTTTCTTTGTCAAGTTATGACGAAAGCGAGAGGCTTGAAGAGGAAGAGACACAGAATAGTATCTCGATGATGTCCAAGTTGGTGTTGTTGTTGTTGGAGATAGCAAAGTGACAGAGATAGGAATATGGGAAATGCGGCGGAGGAAGCGGCGTAGTTTGGTAGTAATACGCCGCCCGCAACCAGAGTTCACGTAGCTTTCATTGGGTTGGATTTGGCTGTGTACACTTTGCGTTGCGGAGGTTTTCGGCGTCTTGTGGTCGGTCTTTGATCTGATCGAGTGCGTCAACGTCAGGTATCGAAACTGATTCGTTTGGAATTTACAAGGATTGTGTAAAGCGAATTACACACGTGGTGTCTCATATAATTTTTTTTAAATTTTTGGTCACTTTATTTTATTGAAATTCAAATATCATTCCAAAAGGTTAGTTTCCGCAAAATTATATTTTAATTCACGTATATTTTTTATCTATTATTTTTCAATAAAAATAACTTTAAAAAATAATATTTATCTTTTTAAATCATATATATATATATATATATTATATAAAACAAACACTGCTTTTTATTCATATTATGTCCATTCAAAATACTTATTTAAGTATATTTTCTTTTAACGAAATTTATTTTTAATAATATAAAAACATTTAAAACAAAGTTATTTAAAAACATACAATGTATGTTGTTTGACAACGCTAATCAACCCTTCAACTCGCATGACTTGACTTTGATTAGTTTGATATATGCAAGTGTATGAGTGGACCAATGTGACAATTCGTTGGAGAATAGCAAAGGATAGACTTGAAATGAATTGAAGATATGAAGGGGAATTCGCACATATGCGTCTTGGTGGAGGAATGTCTTGACAGAAAGTGAGAAACGTACCTTTTCCTTTCCACCATGAGGATGAGTTTTCTCCAGAACCTGTCACGATATTCCATCCTCTGTGCTTGAAAACTAGAAAAGTAGATCAATCCTGAAAACTCAAGTTCCTGCTACTAGTCATTTTGTAATCTCCTGAATTGAAATCTTGAAGCTTACCAAAGTGAATCTTAAAGAGTAACCTGTAGCAAAAAACAATAAACTAGTCCCAATACAACTATCGCCCACTTCTGATAAAAACCTGGGTACAGAATTCAAGTCTAGACCTGGATAGTTCTTTCTTATATCTGGTTCTCACCCTCTACCTCTAATCAAACAAATCTCAAGCCAACATGAGAACCATAATAGTCTCTCCTACACCTTGAGCTGCTTGCCAAACTACTGTGCCATGACTTTTGAGTACTCCCCGGAAACATAATTTCATATTCCTACCACAGTAAAAGTTATAGGTAGCTATCTACGTAGACTATCGGCAGAGAGTCATTTGGACTGAAACTACCAAGAATACAAGTAATAACAGTGCATTGTATTGAATTAACATTCACATACAAATTTCGCTATTAGTTTGGTCTGCTACAAACATGTAGCACTTAATTTACTAATATGATGATAAAACTAAGTACTTCCAGCCATGCTGCATTTGCAGTATCAATTTGACCATTCTACACAAAGAAGAGTACAAGACTACTCGGTGTAGTTCTCAAACCATTTAAGTAGCTATTTCTACCTTTTATTCTGAAAAGAAGCAAAAGGGGGGCGGTGTGCTCGTGCCATCTACTGTACATGGGAACAACCAAGTATACATTTTTCGCAACCCAGAGATTGCCATCTGAAACATGGAGATCGGACAGCTCTTTCCACTGGTTGAAGGACAAGGGGAAAGAAGAAACAATCACAGAAGACAATGAAAGCTGTGTCCACTCCAAATGCTTAAAACATCTACTTGAGAAAACCAAAGCTTCCCCTCTCAGCTCTTGTTACTGGCACCAAGGCTCTCATAGAACAATATATAACCATGGTCTGTGTTACTAGAAAACTCCTGTGCTGACCCAAAAAACGTCTGAATGACAGACTCATCAATCATTTCCACATTTTCGTCGTCGAAAAATAACCAGTGATTATGGCTTTTCACAAGGCTCACGTAGTGCCCATGATTTGGCCCGCTACCAACATGGACAACTACTGCAAATAGCGAGTACTCAATATCGGCATCTTCCAGTGTGTTGCTCAGTTTCAGCTCTAGTGGGAAGACAACTCTGTAAGACAGCTTCTTATACCGGCCTAGCTGCTCAATGTATTTGAACCTCTTTAGATGGATTACCAAGATGTGAGGAGGTTTCTTTATCTTCATCCTTTTCTGGGCTTCTTGCAAACTGAATGTAGAAAAAGACCAAAAGCTTAATACCTAAAAGACCATCAATAACCATCCAACACATTGACAGTAAAATGTTGCTGAAATTAATAGAAATAATGAAACAGTAAAATAATTCAAACACTATTACAAAATGGGAACTATCGTGAATAGCAAAATGAGTATGATGCCAGCTAAGAGTTGAGTGCTCTATTCATGGAAACAAAACATTGATTAGCTGCTTAGGTTCCAACCAGAACATTGTGCTTTGATCAAAGAGCACAAATCAGAATCCCCAGAACTACCAGTTATAACAAGAGTGCGTGCAAAAACTACACACCTGCAGCACTTGTCACAGAAAAATTTATCTTCTGCATTCAAAGTCTCTGTGGAACTAAAATTTTTTAAACAGCTTGTTATTGAGCTGTTCTGTTCAATATCAAGACTTAAGTCAAAAAAAGTTTCATCTCTTGCTGTCACAGTTTCACACTGCAAACACCTTGTCTCATTGGTAAGTATTCCCTGATTCAAACAAGTATGAGATCAATCAGATTAAAACAAAGTATGAGCATGGGAGAAATAAGAGAAGATCCAACAACAGTTATGCAAGGAATTCATACGCTGCTAATGCTTATGAATTCAGTATACAACCCATCAATTTAATAGAAGCAGAAAAAATATTGAACTAGCATATATGCATTTTAAAGCACTCACCTGAAAATTTTTGTGTACCCAGGTAACTAAAGGCTCTTTTGTGGCACCATTTGCCTGTGCATTTTTTAGCCCATTTACAGCCTTTTTGGGTGGCAATGAAGCTTCTGGATCACTTTTCTCAGCTTTTGCTTCTTTCTCCAATGTGTCAACAAGTTCATTCAGCAAGAAGTTTAAAAATTCATGAGCATCCTACATGACATATATGAACATTTGTTGCTCAAGAAGGTTTTACTGAGGTCATGATAAAAGTGTGCATTCAACTGCCAAAATCAATCTCAGGAATCATTTAATCAATTAAAGAATAAGCAAATACCTGGTGCATATAACTACGGAAAATTTCATTTTGTTTCTTCAATCTCTGTACAAAACGCTTTGGTGCAATGACACCTGTTTTCTTTTTCTGCGAACTTATCTATAAAATTAAAAAATCAAAAGTTATTGCGGCACCTTAGCTTGAGTAATGAAAAAATGCTAAATATATTTTTCAAAAGATAACATTTACTTACTTCTCCTTTCTGTAACTCAACAAAGAATTATGATGCACGACATGTGAACTTCTTTATCCAATAGTTGACCAAGTGTAATTGCATGATATTAAAGTTATTGCTATCAACTTCTTTAGTCAATCATTGGCTAAGTGAAATAGCATGATATTAAAGTTATTGCCCTGAACTGCCAATGATAACGAATCAGAAATAGAAAAGATCAAACAATCCAGACAGCTTCATTTATTTTTTTGATCAAAACCATCCTGAACAATTTTGTGAATCAGGTGGAATGACCCAATAAAAGAAACTTTTTCATGAACAGTAGATAAGGTCAATAAATATTGTTACTGTCATTAAGCTATGTCAAACAATAAAAAAGGGAGCATGAAACAATATATCCGGGGATAACCACATTCCATTCGATCAAAAACAGAGTTGCTGGAGAAAATGTTAGTAATATCATGAACCTCAATAAAGCACATCAAATGAAACAATTAGTTCCATTGCATTTAAGAAAACATAAGAGGTGTTGAGAAATTTTTGGAACTGAAAAGATGTAAAAAAATGAGAATGCACTCAGCCTCTTTCCCGTTTTGCAAAAATGGTCATATTTAATTATTGTGAATGACACATTCTATTATAACTTCAAATACAAAGCTAACAACTAATGTCAAAAGGAGACAATCACATTTGAACATAGAAAACAAATATGAATATGTGCAAACTCACGGTAATATCAAAAACTGCAACAACAGTGATAGTTAGAAAATGGGAGAAATAGATGGAATGCAATCGACGACCATGACGAAATAACCAGAATGAGCCCGATAACAATTCATCATAGAAAAATTAAAGTAAGATCAAAAGACAACCCTTCAGAATTGTCACCTGTGTAAATAGATCTGCTAAGCATGTCAAGAGGTTCTCTTCGACATCAGCAATATTTTTGTTAGTTGCATAATAGTCTAGTAACTGTTCACGAAATGGCACACAAAAATAAAGTGCCTGCATGGTGAACAAAGATTCAGAGGATCAGAAAATGTCGCAGGAGAGAATCTCCAAATAACCAAAGGACACGATTCTTATCATTGGCAACAACTAATAATAACATATAAAGACTCTCCTCACCAAACCCTAACACAGTAAAAGAATTAAAAGGTCAATAGAGAACACATTCTGGGCAAAAAGATTACAACGTAATTTGAAAACAAGTTCTCAAATGCACATCGGTGAGCCAGTGAGCAACCAATCCTTTCAACAATGATCGTTCACGAGCACAGAAACTCTACACACCATAAGCTTAGAAGTCAGAAATTTAACCGGATTCCACAGTAAGACCACTTAAGAAACTTCCGAATTAGAATCAGAACAGAAAATTCAGACCTAACCCGTTTGATTAAGCATAAAATCAACCGCAGAAGTGAACAGAAAACACTAAATGAACGAAGTTGAAAAAAAAAAGGGAATTTGGAAATTACAGAGAATAGATAGAAAAAGAAGAGAGGAGGAAAAGAAAAACCTGCAAGACGCTGTTGCAGTAACACGTATTGCCAAAGTTCTCGAGGCCAAAGTAGCGCTCTCCTTCAGGGAATTGATCGCCTAGAGCTTTCTCGAGTTTGGAGCCAGCCGCACCCATCACCACATTCACTACTCCTCCCTCAAATCTATTTCTTTATTCCTTCTTCCTCTTATCTTCTTCTCTATTCAACTCCCCACAAACTGCATCAAATGGCTTCACTCTTTGTTCAGGCCTTTGATTTGTCTGTGAAACGGGGAATTTTTGAGGAAGAAGAAGAAGAGGGTTTGCTTCTGCTTTTGCACAAGCAAAGAAAGTTTTGGAATAGACTATAGATAGATATATTTATTGATATTGCCAATTAAGTCACTCAAGTAATCAATTAGTGCAATCTCGTCCTTTTGTCCCAATCTCATAACTTCTTACACTTTAAAAGATTGAATTGAATATAGCTAAATTAAATTCTCTTTTTAAAGCACTATCATTTAATTTTTCTTTGTTTTAAATTAAAAATTTTATGTTTATTATCAAACTAAATATTAATTAATATAGCAAAATGGTAATAAAAAAATTGTTGACATGTGTAATTTTAAAAGTCGAAAAAATTAGGATGTTATATGATTAATTTAAGGAAAATTTATTTAATTTAAAAATATTTTTTATTTTCTAAATGAATTAATAAAATAAAATAAATGAAATTAATATTTAAATTATTAAATTAAAATTTTATTCTTAATTACTTATCAAAATATAAAATGAGTAAATTTGAAACAAAAATTGTGAATAGATAACTATGAGTAAATTTGAAATATAATTATGAATAGTCATGAATATGAAATAATTTAGTATAATATTAAATTAACTAATAAAATTTATTGTAACATAATTTTAATTATATCTAATTTTTTAATAATTTAAATTTATATTTTAGAAGTTGATTTAATTCAAAATAATTTGTTTAACTGAAATTAAACTTATTTTATTTTATTTTATTCAAAATTAGGTTAAACTTTTAATATTTTTTAATCAAATTTATAAGTAAAAAATAAGGACAATCCAATCTCATTAATTGGATTGCATGCATTTTGTTTAACATTTTATATATTTATATTTCATAAATATTATAAATTTAATTTCGTAAATGTTCTTAGAAAATTTAGGATAAGTAAATTGCATTTCAAGAATTCTCTAAAAAACTCAAAAGTACTTAATTGCTGAAATATGAAATACTATGAACAAAAAAGGAAAAAAGAAAACCAGAGGAACAGAGTTACTCAGCAGAGCTAATTTCCTTATCTACTTCATTGAGACTGTCATTGTGCAATTGATTGGAAGCTACACACTACACACAAGAGAGCTGAAGAGATAGAAAGCACGAAGACATGTTTAACCTTTCAACTTTGACCCTACCTCCAAAGCCTGCGTTGCAAATCCCCAACTCCAGCTTCTTCGGAATCCAAATCGGCCACAAATGTCACCTTCCAGCTTGCCAACCCATGAAACCGCGATTCTCGTCTTCCAAAACCCCATCTTCGTCTGTGATAATGATGGCAAAGAGAGAAGAAGAGTTGAAGGAAATCAGGTCCAAGACCACGGAGGAAATCAACGAAGAGGTTGTTGATCTTAAAGGCGAGCTTTTTATGCTCCGACTTCAGAAATCGGCACGTAACGAGTTCAAGTCCAGCGAGTTTCGCCGTATGCGCAAAAGGGTTTGTGCTTCTTGATTCCCTTTTCAAGCCCTTTTGCTGTCTACGGATTTCTTATCTGTTGCAGTTGGTAAAATGTTAAATTCAAGCTCTGAGTTTGCCTTTTATACTCATATGGCGAGATACTTGTTGTGCAGCAATTTTGTTTGCTTTACTGGTATCACATTGTGCTTTTAGTGAAGCTTGATTAGCTTGGAGTTGTTAATCATGGTGTGTGGTATGTGACAAACGAATTGCAAGCTTGGTCCACGTACCTAGAGATGGGAACTTTATGGTTTATGTTTTGGACAGTGACGTAGATGTATGCTGTCTGTGAAATTAGGTGGAGAGTTGACCTAAAAGTTGAAAGAAAATAGAGGCGGAAGTGATTAGGTGCTTCTTCTCATGCCATAATGATAATATAGGCTAAAGAGGGTTTTGGTTTTGAACGAGTTTTAGAGTTTCTAGCGGAAGCTCTGTGCTCTAGTTGTGTGATATCAAGATTAATGTTCCCAGAACGATGGCTTTTATTTTGCTTCTATTGTTGTTTTTGTCCATTTTTCACTTTTCCAGTTGCTAAATGCCAGAAAGGAGGAATCTTAATGTTTGTTGAAACTAGTTATGCACTAGAAGTTGTAATTTTAGTTTTTTTAGTAACTAATCTTGATTACTACCTGAGTGCTGCCTCGCTAATATTCTCACAAACGATGCTGGTTCTCAAGACCATTTAGCAGGGATTGCATGAGCAAGAAAGTCTGTATAAGCTCAAATGATGTTGATTGCTTGTTTACTCTAGACCAAAAGGTTAATCCCAAGTTGTCTTGGAACCTTTTGAAATATTGTGTATCACTGTGGGTGTAGCATTATGTATTGTGATGTCTTTCTCTTGAAGGTTTGTGTTAGTAGAAGAGAGGACCTGAATGCTAATCTTTGAGGAATTTAATCGTTGCTTCATATGCTTCATGGGTTACATGTTTAACATTTTTGGGACAAAACTATGAATACTTTATGTTGCTTCATCAGTGAAAGGGAAAAGTGGATTGAATAGGAATAGGCCCTCTTAGGGGTTAAAATGACGATTGTTATTCAGAAGTTTTATTTGTAATGATCTTTGTGAATTGGATATAAACATATCTTGTAGTAAGTCAATTACTACATTTGACTAGTGCTAGTGAAAGTAGATGAATGCGCTGCTTTGATGTTTGTTCTATAAATGTTGATGATAGATATTGAACTATGTGCATAATGAACCAAATACTGTGACAATTCATCCTTTATATACCATTTTTGACTTCTTTAATTGTGGTTAAAAATAAAAAATTACAGATTGCTCGCATGCTCACTGTTAAGCGGGAAAGAGAAATTGAGGAGGGGATAAATAAGAGGTTGTCAAGAAAACTAGACAGGCAATGGAAGAAAAATATAGTTGTCAGGCCACCTCCGTCTTTGAAAAAGTTGCAAGAGGAAGAAGCTGCTGCTGCTGCAGAAGCTGAAAAATCTGCGTGAGACTCGTCCAAATGTCTCTCCTTGACACTGAAAAATGTACCTTTTTTATGATAAAGCAGTAGTAACTCCTTAAACTATTGCCAATTTTCTTCTCTTTCTGTATAATGTTCTGCTGTTCGTGGTTCTATTATTCTTTTTCTCCTTTTCGTAACGTAACCTCTCTATGATGGGAAGTCCCTATGGCATTTGGTAGGGTTATTAAAGTCATTGTTTTGAAGGCTCCAGCTTTTCAACTTTGTTGCCAATACTATATCACTGCCAATTGAATCGTTTTTCTACAACATATAACCTAGTCTAAGACTTTCTGCAACATATGACCTTCCAAAAGTCAATCCATGGATTCCTTTATTACATTTTTCAACTTTCCATCTTTAGAATAGTTGTCTCCATGAAGATTTTTTTTTTTATGGGAGACCATTACAGTGTTTGCAAGAACAGCTCAAATGGAAGGATTATGCATCATCCTGACAAATTTGGGAAAGAGTACCATTACAGGTATAAACTCAGTTTCATGATGCAAAAGAGAAACACTTTATAAAGGAACCATGTGCTTGTGTCGTGGAAAAGCATGCCAAGCTAGTAGTCAGCTTACTCTAGACACAGATCATATCCTGTTTTCTAATACCTTTCCTACTAACTCCCATTATGTCCAAAGAATCTTTTTCATGCATGGAGCTTTTGACTATGAGCATGTGGCTCTTCTGCTTTTCAACCTTTCCATTTGATTCTTTCTTTTTCATGATAAAACCTGTCGAGCCCTGTCGACAAATCTTTCTTACTGATCTCTTCTGCAAAATGAGTTGCTGTTGGAAATGTGGTGTGGAAACTTTGTCTTTAGGGCTCTTCTGTTCATTGATGGCTTGGGAATATCAAAGTACGTCCTTGACAAGCTTAAATGTCACAACTCCTGATAATGAAGGTATGTTTCTGAAATTCACTTCTTGTTTTAAACATATCTACATTCGGTTTCTTAACTAGTTACTTGATCGGAATGTCACATCGGATCAAATTGTAGTTTGTCACTAGATATTTACTTTTTCTGATATATGTAACAGGAGGGAGATAGGTTGTTATATATTCAGGAAATGTAGTACTGATGCTCACTGAAGTTTAATTACCTCAACCATCAATTTGATCTGGTAACGTATAACATAGACTTATCATCAATCTTAAACTATGTTTAAGAAACTTGGATAGAACCTCTTTGTCCTAAACAGTGATGAGAATTTAGTTGACTCCAATCCAGTTCGAAGTCAATAACCTAAGATCAAATTGAATTTCAATTTTAATATTTTTAAAAAATTTTCAGGTTCGGACTCGGGCCAGCTTGACTCGTTACCACCCATAGTCCTAAACTTTTTTAATGAATCAACCCACTATTAGCAGCCTCCTCAGAATATAAGATCAAAGTTTGTTTGATCAAAATCAAAATCCGATGGTTACTTGAAAATGAACTTAAATTATTGTATTATAGTTTATATTCGATCTATGATAAAATCTAATGGTATAGCTTGATAAGGCCAAGAGTCTTACAATGAAACCATCACAAAATGTAATGTTTTCCCCAATTTTTACCTTCTCCACGGGTTCGGGAGCACGAAGTAGCATCTCTTGTAGTAGAGGTTGAGTACAGGATGAGGTCCTACTTGGAAGTAACCCTATAGCTAACACATGATTCTTCACCCTACACTGCACACCTCTGCTTTATTTAGAAGATGCATATATGTTGTTTAAGAAGAGATATCATGGATTCTCTCATAGGCCATAGACTTTGGTGGGTCTAGATAAAAACACTCGAATTTTCAACTCATTCTTTCTGCATGTATAATTAAAATTTTGAAACCTCTTTCTAAGGTTGAGTTCGAATATTCTTACCCTAATCTTGACTCGAGCTTAGTCTAAACATGTTCGAATAAATGTATTAAAAATAAGGATTTCTAAATTGTTTTAATTTTGAATCATAATTATAACATTAGAAAAAAATGATACAAGACAATCAGCCTAATTTGATTAACAATGTTGAATTAAACTCGGTTTGATTATGTTCAAATTCAAAATTGTCAAATTAAACTCGATTTGATTATGTTTGAACTCGAATTATAACTAAGTTGGAAAAATTCAACCTAAACATAATCAAATCAAGTTTAATTTGACAATTTTATACATATATATATATATATATTGACATATTACTAATGGAGTCTTAGGTTGAACTTTTCTAGCTTAATTATCGTTCGAGTTTAAACATAATCAAATCGAGTTTAATTTGACAAATTTGAATTTAAACAACACAAAACCTAGTTTAATTCAACACATTTGAATCAATACTACATATATATATTTGTGTGTGACATGATGTGCTGTCTCTGAATTTGCTTACTACATGAAATATAATAATTGACCAATCATATGTATATATATGTATATGTATATGTGTATCAACTATCAGTTTCACTATCTTTCACTATCCTTAGCTGTAACTATGATGTCATTGCCTATTGAAGTTAAGCCACCAAATGACATGGTAGTTGATGCCTAAAACAAATTATATAGCACAACTCAGTGACTTGATTTGAACACTTATTGTATATAAACTTAAAATTAAGAAGGATGTGATCTTTAAAGTTGGTCATAACGGTTGAGAAAACTTGACCGCTCTTATATTAATGTAAACAATGTGTAACTAAAAATATTTTGGCAATGCACTAATTATTACTTTAATTAACTTAATTTTAAAAAATTTAAGTTTAAATTAATAAAATAATATCACAATTTACATTAGATCAAGTCCAAACGATTCGATTTCGAGTTCAATAAAATCATATTCGATCATAATGTCCTTAACACTTAGGATGTTACATAATTAGTCGACTACTTGAACTTTGGTAAACACACGTAATTGTCATTGAAATAGTAAAGATATGATGAAATTAGCATAGATCTTCCATACCCCACTTGTATTCTTCAATATGTTCTTGTCTTTTTCTATTAGGGTTGTTAGGCCACGAATAATTGAAAAGGGTGAAAGTTGGTGATTGACAATATACATGTATATGGTCATAAACACAGCTCACGTGTAATGGACGTAATGGAACTATATAAAGTTCATGTTATACATGAACTATCTTCATCGAACTCTTTCTACTCCAAAGACGGTATCAATTTCTTTAATTAAGTTCTCATTCAACTACATAGATACTTAAGAGGGACTATCACTGTCATTCGTTAGAGAAATAACCTGACTAGTCTTCAACCAATCTTGGCTTATTTTAATCAAACACGACCATAATACATTTAATTCGATTTCCTTTTACTAACGTAGATATACTTTGATTGTTAGAGCATAAAATCTAGATAGGATATGGTGGCAAATTGAACAATATTTATATTATATTCCACTTTAAGTTCCAAGTGATTAAAGTTTTAAGGATAAAATGTATAGACTTTTCCTGTAATTTTTAAGAAAATTTTCAAAATACCCCTTTTAAATTTTTTATTTTAGAAAAATCATCGGTTAAAATAACGATAAATCACACATAATATAAATATCGAATGTAAACTCAAACTAGTTGAACTCGGCGTAAATTAATAATTTAAAATAATTATTATAAATTATTAGTTTTGGTTAGATTAATTAGTTTCCTTCCATTTTAAAAACAACTGGTTTGAATCGTCATGTAAGTAGTATTGTATTTTGTAGTTATTTTTTAACTAAATTATAAGAAAAAAGTTCTGTTAAAAACTAAAAATTAAAGATAATTTTGGATAATTTTAATTTTTCAAAAAATTCTTGTGTATATATTTTTTACTTATATTTTTTCTATTCTATTCTTATTTATTATTAAAATTACATATAATCCGGGTATATATAATTATACTCAGGTGGTGTAATATTTTCAAGATTTTGGAGTCAACATCTCTTGGCCAAAACAAAACAAGAAAATTAAATTCATTAAGAACAAGTTTCTATTACAATCATCTCGACACGATCAGTTTATCAGCTCTTTTCAATTTTTAAAACGAAGCAGTGGTCCTTAATCCCTGGTCATTGTTTGGTTCTTTCTTCCTGAAATGATCATTGCAACAGCCATTGACAAGACCTGATATCGACAATGTTAATTTCTCGTCCTCGAAGAGATCGAAAACATTTTAATTAACAAATGACTAGGGTTTCTTTCTGCATGGAAATGGAACGACAAGAAACTCAATACGTGGCATGGAAGAAGCACAGAAAGTCCGAGTTTAGATGTATCGGGTGGAAACTTAACAGAACAAGCAAATTAGTTGTTTAGCTGAAACTACAACCATCTTATTTTTCTAATCTACAGAGATTGTATGCTTTCTTTGTGAGTGACATCACTTAGCTTTCTAAATCTTTTAATTTAATGACCTTCATGAGGAGGATGGTCCATCCGACAAGGAACCCTAGTTGAAGAAGTAATATGATCACTTTATTAATCTTTTCATGTGAAGAAATCTTTTAACTAGCTTTCGTGAACAAGTGGTTTAGTATGTTTGCTTTACTCTTGTTCATGAGCAAGATCTTTTAGTATGTTTTTTTTTTTTAATCAATCTAACTCAAACTAATTAAATGTTACTCAAACTATTAATTTATTATTAAATTGTCAATTTAAATTGAATTTAACTAAATTGAGTTGAGTTAAGAGCTTAGTTAAATTATCGTATTATTAATATTTGATTAGTTTATGTTCGATATTTCATTTGATTAGTTCATGTTCGATATTACATTTACATATGTTTCGTTGTTATTTTTAATCGAAGTTTGTCTTATATATACACATATGCTTTATGTTCCTTTCCCTTTTAACCTATTGCCAGCGACAGCTGACTTTGGTTTCTCTTACTGGCAAAACTTGTGGAGAAAGGCAAATGAGGTAAGTGAAGGAGAAAATGAGGAAGGACAAAAGCCTATGAATATAACCAATTCTCGTCCTTGTTTGCCTTGACCCTTTGTGGCCATTGATGTGAACCTTTGACAAGTGCTTTTAAGGTGATCAGAGAAAAACTTAGCTTATGAGGTAAGTAAATGATGACCGTGCCGATCGACTTTGTCCTGTGAGCTGGACCTATTGAACTTTATATCAAAGTTTATAATTACGAGTAATATGGAAATTGTAAATGATTGGGGTAATTACAAATGACCATGGATACAATAACAACAAAATACGATTATAATTATAATA
Organism: Erythroxylum echinodendron; assembly: GCA_027575705.1. NCBI lineage: Eukaryota > Viridiplantae > Streptophyta > Magnoliopsida > Malpighiales > Erythroxylaceae > Erythroxylum > Erythroxylum echinodendron. Next base: position 1,842,654 of record JANZXR010000172.1, read on the forward strand.
AATTACAATAACAGTCTAAATTACGGATCAAAATTCAAAATAATCTTATATATATACAAAATGAGAAAATCCTTTTTTCTCTTTTTATACTTAGCTTGCTTAGCTATCATGTAGAGACCATTTGGAGTCAAGTTTCTGATAACATGCAAAGAAATCAAATACCATGGAAATGCTTGTACTTCTAAGCCTGATTTCTTTAAGAACATTCTGTTGATTTTTGCAGCCTTTTCTTGGTTTTCTTGCTGAGGAACAGAAGAAAGCATTTGTATTCGTTTCGATGTGATTCATATTTCTATTAACAAAATTGTATTCGTTTCAAAAGTAGTGAACGCGTATAATCTGAGTTTTGGAATTGAACCTTGTAAATATGACTTTTGTTCCGGTTAACTTTATTAACACCATAGCTAGTTTCAAGATTTAATTCATTATTCTTCACTGCTGCAGAAGATCTTCTGCAGATGACTGACATATCTGATCTGATACAACAGGGACAAAAGGGCACCAAGAAGTGGCCGCCATTAACACATCTTTTGGGGGTTAAAGAAGAAGAAGAACAACAAGGGTCTTGTATATCTCGAAAAGGTGATCGAATTTCTGTGTTTGCTGCACCAACCTCTCCTCTAACCAGCTCCCTTACTGGTCAAAGAGGTCACATCCTTCCATGATTTTTATTGGAATTAAATGTGATACATTATAGTTATAATTAACAATAGTAATATCACTTGCAATCCCTTATAATTATATAAAACTATGCACTTGATATAAATAGTAAGTTAGAAGTGAATAAGTGCACTAACACAAGCATGCTACAGTATAGATTTTTTTCCCAATTGAATGGAGATTGGATATAATGACATAAAATATAAAATGTTGATTACATATGATTGTATGATTTTGTATTTTTACAATTAGGTATTAGCATTAATCACATAGAGGCAAAAGTGGGGAATGGGGGAGCGAAACGTGGGCTGTTGGCGGTGTGGTTGGTTAGAATGCAGTATCGTCATTCACACACGAGGGAACTCACTCTTGTAAAATATTCAACACCATACACAACATAACTATATATTATAAGGCCTAAATATATTCGGACTTTCAGAAAAATTAGAGCAAAAAATGGGATTTTCCTGTAATTTAATTGATTTTAGAAACAATTTATAAGATTTAAAATTATTAAGAAATTTCTATAATTTTTAATCTTTTAGAATTTTTTTAGATTTTTGTTAAAATATTGGTGAAATATTTCATAGACTAATCAAATATTACCAATATATATGTATGATCGAACTTGATTTTTAAACCAAACTCAAAAAATAATTTATTGTAATTTTTTAATTATTAATTTTAGACCATGGGACTATGTTTCATTGGTTCTGGTCTAATTTAAAAATTGAATTATATCGTCATATATTAGTAGCATTTGATTGATTTGTGTGCGTTATTCATATTGTATATTTTTGTCTTTTTAATAGAAGTCTAACAGAAAAGAAATTTTTCTTAAAATTAAAAATTACAAAGAATTTTTCAATAAAATAAAGATTAAAAATTTTAAAATTTAATTAAACTACGTAAAAATTTCGTGTTTTATACCTAAAAAATTATAAAATTTGAAAATAATTAGCTAGAATTTTTCATAAACTTATAAAGACATAACCTTTTTCTAGGTAAAAATGTGTAACATTCACTTCTGTAGGATATAACAAATATTAATATTACTGACAATTACCAAAATTGCAATACTTGGAGTCAATTGCTTACTGAACAGATGAATTCATGAAATATCAATGGAAGTATGATCTCATTGATTATGAGATATTGTACATAACATCCGTAGAATATGCTTCTAAGAGTGCATTAGTAGAGTATGAAACCATATTATAAGCAAACGTGAATTGATCAGAGAATAAATATATGTAGTTAGTGTACGACTAAGACCTGCTACTCTTCTAAATCTGTGTTTCAGGAAGTGTTTGGTTCGAGTTTAGATAAACCAGCTATATCTAACCTAACATAAGCAAAAACATATATAGTTAAATTACATTCTCTTCGTCACAAAACTTCCTGAGTCTTACTTGTGAGCTATGCTGAATAGACAGTGGCAAGTACGTATATAGGTTAGTCTTTGTTAAAGATATTTTCTTTTTTTAATTACGGAGAGTTCAATAAATGGGTATGAGTCAAAACTGCCATATATATCTTCCTGAAGATAATCTTTTCAACAAGATACGCAAAATAATACATATGATGTGTATGCATGATTATATGAAATACTACCTTATAAATTATGTTTGTGGCATAACACGATACAAAGATGGTGGACATTGTAAGTTCATACCAGAGCCGTTCCTGACGTTTTATAAGCCCTGAATGACCCGATCTTGGGTAAAGTAAAAAAAAAAGAGTTTTTATTTTGTTTCTTTTTATTTTTGGTGATGATTAAAAGTGAACTCTCCTAAAAAAAATAAAAGAAATAAAATAAGGGTCTTTTGTTGTTGTTTATGAAGATTAAGACTCTTATAAAAAAACAAAATAAAACAAAATAGGGCAATTTTTGTTGCCTCATTTATTCTTCATAAGGCTCAGCCCTGGGCAGGTGCTCTGCCTACCTTTGCCCAGGGTCGGTCCGGTTCATACTGTTGATGTTATGTCCTGAGAGCCATGATTAATCCCAATTTGAGACCCATATATGTGATGATGTAGAAATTTTAAAAATAGTCTCTCCACTAATTAGGAGTAATGCTGTGTATTATTTGACGTCTTGAGAATTCACATATTAGCGAGATTTTTTATGAATAGTTATAGTTGTATTATAATTTAGAAACTAAATTTACTTTGTGTGAGTATTTTCCTTTTATTTCAATCTCTTAATGCGAGTTGAATTTTTTT
>JANZXR010000172.1:1845639-1864648 GCA_027575705.1 Erythroxylum echinodendron
ATAATTTAGAAACTAAATTTACTTTGTGTGAGTATTTTCCTTTTATTTCAATCTCTTAATGCGAGTTGAATTTTTTTTAGATTATATAATAATCCACTAATATTATAATTTAAACAAATTATTAAATAATTAATCACTTAGAACTAAACAATAATTTGATCCAACTTTTATATTATTGATATAAAAATAAATTTAAGATTTAAGAAACTTTTTAGAGAATATAATCAAACGAAGATTCAATAATTTCCTCCTCCACCCGTCATGCTTGCTATCATAAGTGGCGTCAATGCTCCCTTAAACTTTTCATTATTTCATACAAAGCATATATATATATATATATGATTAAAAAATTCAACTATTTGATTAGTTCAATTGTAAAAATTTAAATCACTTAACTTTTCGATTTGTTTTTTAAATTTTTAGTTCAATTTCCTTTAAATATTTTTATTAAAATCGATCAGTTTATTAATTAATCAATTAATTTTTATACATTAATAATTTTTTATAAATAAAACAAATCAATTAATTCTTATTTAACAATTTCCTTTTTATTTAAACTTCAAAATTTTCTATATATAAAAACAATCTCATTCAATTATATTTCAAAATTTTTAATCTTATTTAATTTTTAGCCAATTTTATGACAGTCTAATACTGATTGAAACTTTTAAACTTTAAACCTTTTATTTTATTGGTTTAAATTCCGATACAATTTTTAAAATATTGATATATATATATAATACGTAAGATGAAATTATTGGGAAGCCATGCACAGAGTGACGAAACGAGCAGCTTGTTGCGTGCATGCAATGAGTTCCTATGACCAGCAGTCACGTGCCACCTGTTCTTTGATGATAACATCTTCTCTTTATATTTATTACTCATATTGTTATTTTCGTTCCTTCTTCCTCTTTTCCCTTGACCACCATTAATGTGCTGATTAATCAGTAATTAATTAAAAACCCACTTCCTAATCTCTTTGAATTATTAAATTATTAGCAAACCCTGGCCGTTTTCTAATTGTCACTCAACTTCCACCCATTTTTCACTTTAATTGCACGATTAGGCTACTTGAAGATTGCTGGTATATTATAATAAAATAAGTCTTTTAAATTATAAAAATAAAGTTTATTTGACGAAAATTCAAGTTGCAGTATTAAGTATATTTTTTAATAAAAAATGGAGTATTAAATTAGACTTTTAGAATTAATAAATAATTGTAATTAAAAATGGCTTGTGGGGGCTAAGTTGGCACTAAGGAAATAATAACTTCATTCACATTAAATTCGTCCTAAGAAAATGGAAATCATTTTCCAAGGAGGATGAATTTGACATTTCAAGAAGAAAAAGGGCACACCTATTTTGCCAGCAGATGGGAAGCTTCCAAGAACAAGATTGTATATAAATATTAAGCCTCCAGTTACTGGTTGGATTGGCAGGAGGCAGACATATCTCTTAGTTTGGAGGAGGAAACAAGCGAGTAGTCATATTATAGCCGCAAAAATGGGAAGGTCTCCGTGTTGTGATGAGAGTGGACTCAAGAAAGGTCCTTGGACTCCCGAAGAAGATCAAAAGCTTGTCAAATACATACAGAGACATGGTCATGGAAGCTGGAGAGCCCTCCCTAAACTTGCTGGTACTGTGTCTATTCAACTTAAGATGACTTTTATGTGATTTTGACTATGTTTCTGTCTCTGATGAACTAGAATAACTTGTTTTGCAGGTCTTAACAGATGTGGGAAGAGTTGCAGACTGAGATGGACAAACTATTTAAGGCCAGATATCAAGAGAGGAAAGTTTTCTGCAGAAGAAGAACAGACGATTCTTAATCTTCATGCTGTTCTTGGCAACAAGTAATTGACTTGATTCTGATAGTAATCTCTGATTCGACATGGATCTTCATCATATGCTCATCGTTTTGCTTTTCTTTTCTCAATACCAGATGGTCGGCGATTGCAAGCCAGCTACCTGGTAGGACAGACAACGAAATTAAGAACTTTTGGAATACCCATCTCAAGAAAAAGCTGATACAGATGGGTTTTGATCCTATGACTCATCGTCCTCGAACTGACATCTTCTCTAGCTTGCCTCATCTTATAGCTCTGGCTAACCTAAAGGAGCTTATGGACAGTCACTCTGTGGAAGAACATGCTGCGAGACTCCAAGCAGAAGCTGCACAGATGGCTAGGCTTCAATACTTACAGTACCTTCTCCAGCCTCAAACTCCATCTTCCACAGCAACAAGCTCAAACAACATCAACAGTAACAGTTTCAGTGACATGGACACTTATTACCTATTGAATTCTCTTGCTTCTGTCAAGCACAGCCCAGTTACAACCTCAACCCAAATGGATTTAACAACCAACTCTCTTCAGGGTCTTGGTGCCATGGATGTTCCTTTCTCTCATTTGCCTGACTTGCAAGTCCCTTGCAGCTACCAAACACAATTGAACAAACACCAACTGGCTCAAGCTCCTGATTTTACAGTGTTCAGTCATGGAGAGACCTCGCCTAACTCTCCATATCTTCCTCCGTCTTCAATCCCATCTCCTCCATCAGGCGCTCCTGTCATTACACAGCCTTCTCCGATCAACTTCAGCGGCGATTCTTCCACTCTTTCAAGCTACGGTGGAGATGTTCCTTCCCTTTGGCCTGATCACCTTCTCCTTGAACACCCTTTATTCCAAGAAACATCCTAGGTTCGGAGTTGCACCAGGACTTACTTCTTTGTGAAATATTCTAGACTCTAGAGTCTATAGATTATATACTGTTCATGTCGTCTGTAACCTTCGGTTCACATTAACCCTTTGTGCTTATCATTCTAGTACATAGCTTTCATGTCCAGGAGTAGGTATATTACACGTTTTCAAATCTGTGTCATCGGTGATCTATCTGCAACTCTTTTTTCAAGGGTTCATCACCAACTAAATATTTGTGATTAAGGACTCATTCGGATGACGAAGTTTCTTTTCCCGTCTCAATCACAACATGACATTCCTGAAATGATCTTGCACGATAGATCAATACCCAGTGAATCTCAGCCCAGTTGGGTTTCGAGAAACAGAAGCATAACTGCATGCATAATATAATCTTTTGTACAAGAACTTTTTTCCTTGTGTTTGGACTCTGGAAACGTGTTGACATTGTAAATACGTTATGGTTGAAACATATACACTATGAAGATTGCTTGATTTCCAAGAAATTGCATACATATTTCCAAGTTTTAGTCCTGAAAAGTCTTCACAAGCTATTTATCCTGATGGCAGATAACACCTGTCCTCAGTTTGAACTTTGAACTCGTCGTTTATGTTATTATCAGAAGTTCTTTTCTAAGTAAGAAAACATAGCGAACCCAGAAAAGAAAAGACGATTACTGATACGATCACAGGTGATTATATTGAGAAGTCTTGGTGTTCACACATGAAAAGGAGTTTAAAGTTTCTTTTTTTGATCTGTCATTATAATCATTCATGTTATTTATACATTATTGGATTATAAGTATTTTCAGGGTAAGTAAGATGATCAAGTGATTGACCAAAACCGTTTGATCTGAACTAGCCAACCACTCCAGAGGAGGTGGCTCCAAACTCCATGTCTATCGCTATCTTGATCATCTTAAAATTGGTTTTTATTGTACCGGAAGATACTCCATATGATTATGTCTTCATAATTTTTTGTTTATCTACAGGACACAGAGAAAGGGAGAGTTGACTAAAGCATCAATGTCCAAAAAGTGACGTACAAAGGTCCTTCAAATGATAAGAGGGACCCAAGTAGTTAGAAACACAAAAAGTTGGGAATTAAATGACTAGCAAGCAATCATAATAGAGACACAAATAATCTAATCTTCCTTCTTTTAATTAACTTTCTAAGATATTGATGGGTATTGCCACATTTTTTCTTTTTTATCAAAATGCCCACAATTATTATGATTTAAATATGTATTTAATAATCCAACGTATTATATTATTTATAACGCGATAAATATATTAATTAATTTTATTAAAATTATTTGTATACAATACTATAACAATAACAACAACTTAGTAAAAATTCTATCAATGCGCAAAATTTGGAGAAATTCAGGATTATGCTGCCTTATTCTTAACTAGTTGAGATGTATTGATATAAAATATGAATGTTAAATCTTAAAATGTTAATAACTCAAACTTTTTTTTGAAGATATAGGAGAATACACTAATGCTATATATATTTTAGGAGACATTATGTACATTATAATTAAACAATTAGTGCGTTATATTCATAATTTCTTAATGTTATGATGAATATAGTTTTTAATGTAAAAAAATAGTGAACTTTGCTACCATTTATTTGAATTGAAGATTTTATAAGGGTAAATATTATCAAGTGAAGATCAAATGAATTAGTAAATGAAGCCCTGAAAAAGAATTGTAAGGGATTATAAGTTATTTCTTCATTTTTAAATTATGTCATTATTAGAATTTGACTCTATTAAATATATAGATTTAAGACTTTGTAAGTGATTTAAAAAAAATTAACAAGGAATTAGGAAATTTTTATTTAAAAAATGGATTAAATAGATATTTTTCAAAAAGGTTGAGGGTTATAGAACCTTGCACAAAAGTTGGCTTTTGAGTGACGGCTAACATTTTTTATTATTATTTTGACCAAATATTTTCACAAAGGTCATGAAAGATTACTTCTTATTTGAGCAAATTGCACTTCTCAAAGCAGCGGATAACAATTTCTTAAACAGAAAGAGGGTTGACGCTTGACTTTTATCGTTTCTCATTGACTTTTATTATGAGCATTGAGTTTATAGAGACATTCATGCACCAAGAAGTTAGTGAAGATAATCTGTGATGTGTAAGGCTTGGTTTGGAAGAGCAATGATAGTTGAATCTACTAAAATGATGAGTACTTATTCTTAATAAGTACTTATGTATTAATAACTGCTGAAACGTGAAAGTAGGTGTTCGGCAAGTATGATTGCGGTTGCTGAAAAGAGATAAAATGACTAAAAAAGTCCATTGAACTATTAATTATTGTATAAATAATTAAAAAATATATTATTAGTCATATAAATTTAAAATTATAAATAACAAAATATTAAATTAAAATAAAAAAATATGAATAAAATAATTTAGTAAATAAAATATTTTATAAAATATATTATTAATCATATTAATTAAGAGTATAATGGAAAATAATACTTGTAGTGAAGGTTATTAATAGAAAGTAAAATTTCTATCGCATAAATAGTTTCCTATCGCAGTCCTCTTTCTGTTTATTGATTTTTATGGTGGCACTGTACTTTTTTCTAACCTTTGGTTACTTACCGCAGATCCAAATAAGTGACTGCGTTTTAAAACTACGGTGAATAAGTACTTATTCCTACCGTACCGCAGATCCAAACACAACCTAACTCTATTTAATGTCTAAAATAACGTCATTTTAGTCATTAGACATGAATTTAGAAGCTATCCAACTATGTCTAATGGTTAAAACAGGGTTGTTTTGAACACTCGACATAATTGGACACCATAAAATTAGACAAAGAATCTCTTCTACCAAAAGTTAGAAAAAGATTAATTAAAACTCAATTTAAAGAATATAATATAACCAAAAAAAAAGACTAATAGAACAATAAAAATCAAAATAAATGTTCAATTTTCCAATTCAAGTACTCATTTTATCACAAATTTCAATGACTAATTATGTATATTTTTGGTAAATTTAGTATTTCCAATAATTGATATTAAATGTAAGTAATCTCTTGTAAATTATGTATTATGTGAAAGTTATTTGATGAACCAATAACTAAAAATCAAGTGGTAGAATCGAATTTGATTCGTTCCTCTTGATGCTTTCCTTTAAGAATATACTCAAAATGGTCTCATTCTCACATTCTAATCAACAGTCCAATTCGACGGTGGTATATATGTCTAGAGATCGCAACCAAATGGGGTTGAGTTTAGGCTAAGGTCTTCCACTAGGGTTAGGTTTGGGACAGATTTGGCTTTTGACTTCTTCTCCGTTATTAAATTACGTTCACTCATGTCCATTTCTACTGAACGTAAATGAAAGACCTTCTAAAAGTCTTACCTTCCAAAGCTTAAGACTTTTAGAAGATCAAATGCATGTACGGCCTAAATCTTCTCTTTATTTTTTAAACCCATATGGAACACAAGCTCTATGACTTTGGTTAAGTTTTGATACAAGTGTGTTGAGTAGGTTGATCTAATCTAAAGAATGAATATTTACATAAGAGTAAAGTCAGTAATTAATTAAAAATTAGGACTAAAAACAAAAACTAATTACAATTGGTCTAGGTAATTGTGTACGTAGCCTATAGATAAGGGTTGTTTGACTATTATGTAAAAACATTGTCTCACGACAAAAAGGAGACGCAAATTACATATTTTCTAACGTAAGCAGAGTTGGGTTGTTTCCCTTTTCTCACAAGAAATTGACTGTAATATTAACCTGGTAAATCCAGCCTTTTTGATGTTGATTATGGAGTAAAAAATAAAGTTAAAAAGGGTGAATTTAGTTAAAGAAGTCAAAGAATTGTTACATTCTCGGTCTTCACCAACCAATTAAGTGATCTCGATTTCAGACAAAAGCAACCTAATCGTACCGCAATGAAGTAAATAATCCTAAGGTACGTACGTGTTATAGTCGAGGCCCTTGTTTTGCTTTTTGTTCTTACATTGATAAGGTTGGTGTACCCTAGATCCTAATTAATAAGGTCGGCAAAGAACCTACTTAAGTCTAAACCTAACCTTTGATTTTAGAAAAATAATGGATTCTTCAAATTTCTTGATCCAAAGTAATTTACAAAAAGCTAAGTCAACGTTAAACAAGGACATGCTGTGTTTTTATGTAACATTTCTTTGAATATGTCAACTCAAAAGCCTGTAACTACGAAGGAAAATCGCAGTTTTCATTGGTGTTATTAGATTATAATATTACTAATTTGTAACCTGAAGGTGATCTTCTGATCAATGTTTGTGGTTAACACTTGCTTTTTTTTCATTTATCAGAAAATAAACCCTATTTGTATCGTGGCCTTGTTTTTTCAAAGTTTGGTAATCAAAGTGAGTTCAGGGGTCTCCAAATTCCTTTTACTCTCTGATTATATGCATCGAATCTCATCACAAGTCCAATTCACGTAGATCATGAGTCATGACTCAATCTGTGTCATGTACATGGCTGAGTTTGAGATATCTCAATCAAGTGATTGCACCATTAGAGGTAAGAAATGTTCCTCGAGAAGGTGTGATGGTGAAATTGACGTTGAAACTTTATATTTTTACAAGAAAATATTTGACATTTTGGATTTTGTCTACGATGCTCCGCGTTGGACTACAGAAGCTCAGGAATTCTATGGATGATTTTCACAAAATTTTATCTTAAATTCACAATATTTTCTATCCAAAGTTAGACCATTGAATATATGAGATTGATGTTAACCAATAATCAATTAAAATTAAGAGATAACGTTCTATACGTTAAAGATATGTTAACTAATCTTTAAGATGATCAGAAAGTTACCAAACTAAATTTATCATTTCATATTCCAATTCGATTCAATCCATTTGGAATTAAGAATACATTCTTTCTTAAATGAGAACTTGCCATAATAACAATTTCCCAACTGTTTCATATAAAAAGAGAAAGAGCACGACAAGCATTAAGGTACATTTGCTTGCTTGTTTAGAACACCAATTCAAAGGTTTACGTATTATTAACTAACATTATGGACTGGTCAATTCATAAAGTAAGAGGAGAAGGTAGGGGGAGATAAAAAAGAAACATATTAATGGAGTATTATTGCCACTAGTACTACTGTCATACATTATTACTTGATTGAAGCATATATGTTACAGTCACATTCACGACCTTAAATATAAATGATGGAGTTGGTGGGATCACCGAAATTTTAATGGCGGCAGAGACCTTAGGAGTAGGAACTGCAATAATTGTACATATACTCACATCTATCAGCTTTCAAGTCTTAAACCCTTAACCCCTAGCATCGGACATCTAATGTTTTGTTTTTTATTGGACTCGGTTCGAAGAAATTCAAACAAAGGTTCTGGTAAAGAAATTCCAGAGAGTAATTTTCATACAAATTAAGACACGTTTATGTGGTAATAGAAATTATTTTTTTATTCCACCTACTAGAACATGACTACAAAAGTGGATATCTTCGAGTAAAAGAAGTAGATCTCTTTTATAGGTTAAGAAACTTTTAAAAAATTCTTTGATGTTTTAGAAAATTTTCTTCTCTTAAGTTTCGATTAGAACATAACGAAGAAATGCACGTAGTATGAACATCAGACGTAAACTAATAAAATGTAACTAATATGATAATTTAGCTAAAATTTTAAATTCGACTCAAAATAATTAAATTTGACTTAAATTAATAATTTAAAATAATTATAATAAATTATTAGTTTCACTCATACTTGATTAGTTAGGTTTACGTTTAAGAACTAAGTTGAATCAACATATAAATAACATTTGAATAATTCGTCTTTGATGTTCATACTATATATGTTTCAACTTTTTTTTTCTTAACTGAAGTAGGTTTTTTGGAAAACTAAAAAAATAAAATAATTTTTTTTTGAAAACCTTAAAAATCAAGTAGTTTCTAAGATTTTTCAAACTACAAAGAAAATTTACCTTTTACTTGGATATCTTTATAATATAAACAGTGTTCTAGTTTATTTCATGTACAGAAGCTACATATATATACACGTTTACAACGGCAAACTTCCTATAATCTTGGAGGGAATAAGCCTATAATGTTGGAGAAAGTTAATGATGATAATTACAATTCAAATGATGAAATCCTTAACTTATTTAGATTGATCCTTATCAATTCGCTGACTGGAATCCTTATCATCTCCCCGCAAGATGGACTATCTTCTAAAGAGGCCAATCTTGTCACGCAAGCGATTGAACGTCTTCCGAGATAGTGGTTTCGTAAGAGCATCTGCCAACTGATCCTTGGAAGAAACAGGACTCACACGTAAGGCACCCGATTGAACCCGCTCCCGAATGAAGTGATAATCAATGGCGACATGTTTCATCCGTGAATGAAAGATAGGATTGGAACATAGTTGTGTTGTACTGATATTATCGCAATAACTAATCGGGGCAGATGGGACAGTAATACCAAGATCCGTCAAAAGATTACACAATCAGCTGAGTTCTGCGGCTGTTAAGGCAACCGACCGATATTCTACTTAGGTGGAAGAGCGTGCCACAGTGCGTTACTTTCTGGAGGTCTAAGAAACAAGTGTGCCACCGAAGTAAATAAGGTAAGTTCCAGTGGATGTAAAGTCATCGGGATTGCCCCCCCAGTCAGCGTCGAAGAACCCATGTAGAGTCAAAGACTGTGAAGGACGGATTAGTAGGCCAAGGTCGAGTGTATCACGTACATAGCGTAGAAGCCGCTTCACAGCGTTCCAATGGATATCAGAGGGTTTGTGCATGAATTGTGACAGTTTGTTGACAGCATAAGAAATATCAGGACGGGTCAATGTTAAGTATTGCAATCCTCCAAGAATGGACCTGTAAGTCGAGGCATCTTGAAGCGGAGCACTAACCGAGAGAGTGAGTGTTTTGTCCACCGCCATTGGAGTTAAGATGGGCTTGGATTCAAGCAGGCTGGATTTTTTGAGTAGGTCAATCATATACTTCCGTTGGGATAGAAGGAGACCATGAGGACTGTGGACAACCTCGAAGCCAAGAAAATAGGAGAGAAGGCCACGGTCTTTGAGGGAGAAGTGACTGGCTAGGGCACGGACCAATTGATGAAGAGTAGCCGTATCTGGTCCTGTAAGAATAATGTCATCGACATACAAGAGAATAAAGATAACACTATTGTCATGACGATATACAAAGAGAGACGTGTCCGCATGAGAATTATGAAAGCCATAGTGAAGAAGGAAGTCCCTGAATTCAGAGTACCATGCCCTTGGTGTCTGTTTAAGACCATAGAGTGCTTTGTGCAAGTTACAAACATAGGTCGGATGGTCTTGATCAACAAAACCTGATGGCTGGGTCATGTACACATCTTCCATAAGTCTACCTTGAAGAAAGGAGTTATGCACATCAAGCTGTAGGAGCTTCCAACCATAACTGACGGATAGTGAGAACTAGCCGAATAGTAGTGGCTTTAATGATAGGGCTGAAAGTATCGAAGAAGTCCACTCCTGGGCGTTGATGGAAGCCCTTAGCAACTAAACGCACCTTGTACCTGTCAACAGAGCCATCAAAGCGTCGTTTAGTACTAAAAACCCATTTATAATCTACTAAATTGGAAGCCTTATTAGACGGAATGAGAGACCAGGTGCCATTTCGAATTAGGGCGTCAAATTCTTCAGACATGGCGGAACGCCATTTAGGGTCATGAAGAGCTTGAGTATGTGTGGTGGGTTTAAGATCAGAGGAAGAAGTTAATTGAGAGCTTAGGAGGTATTTTGGGTTAGGCTTTCAGATATTGTCCTTACCTCTTGTAACCATGTGGTGTGTATTGGTTGGAGGAGGTGTAGGATCGGAGGAAGGACTGAGTGAGAAGGGAGGCGTGCGAATGGAGGAGATAATGTGATCAGTGAGGGAAGTAGTATGATCAAGTGAGGATGGTGTGGGAGTAGATGGAGTGGGGGAAAGATCTTTAGGAAGAGAGGAGGAGCTAGAGTTGGTTGGACTGGTAGAATGATGAGGAAGATAGCTAATGGGAGGAAGCCAGGAGGGTATGTTGTTGGATGAGAGCCGATCAAGAGTGGGAGATTGTGTAACAAATGGAAAAGAATTTTCAGCAAAGATTACATGTCTAGAGACGAACATGCGAGAGGTAGAGATATCTAGGCAAAAATAGGTGCTTTGGGTGGTAGAGTATCCCATAAATACACAAGGTCGAGAGCGAAGAGCTAATTTGTGGGTGGCATATGGGCGGAGCCAGGGGTAACACAAACACCCAAATACTCGAAGTTTTGGGTAATTAGGTGTTGTTTGAAATAAACAGAGGTATGGCGAGTCTATAGAGAGAGTGGGGGTGGGCAGTCTGTTGATTAAGTAGACAGCGGTGGCGAAGGCATGATTCCAGTATATAAGAGGCATGAAGGAATGAGAGAGGAGAGCAAGTCCGGTTTCGACAATACGACGATGTCTCCTTTCAGACATGCCATTATGTTCAGGAGTGTGAGGCGGCGTAGTATAGTGTGTGATGCCTGAAGAGGAAAGAATATCAGTGAGTCCAAGAAATTCACCGCCATTGTCGAAATAAAATATTTTGATTGACAAATAAAAGAAACGCTCAACTAGAGATTTAAATCGGGAGAATACGTCACGAACATGTGATTTTTGTTTGAGCGGATAATACCAAAAATATCTAGTAAAATGGTCAACAAAAATGAGATAATACTTGAAACCATCATAAGAGTAAATTGGAGATGTCCATACATCTGAAAAAATTGTTTCCAAAGGTTTATTGGATTTTAAACTAGAAACCATGAAAGGTAGTTTGTGGCTTTTGCTGCATTAACAAGCATTGCACACGACTTTAGGAGGGACGAACGAACTAGAAAGCTGAAAGGCAGAGAGCACATGACGGGCTATATCCGGCGTCGGATGTCCAAGACGGCTATGCCAGTCAAGAGAAGAGACCGAACTAGTGCTAGGCAGTGCTGTGGCAAGGGAGGATGAGGAGACAGAGTCGAAGTTGAAGAAAAGGCAGAGGGCCATGGATAGAGTCTGTTGTTAGAACGGCCCTTCAGGAGTGGATGTCCCGTTTCCCGATCCTTCACAACAAAAAAATCACGTGAGAATTCAATATTAGCATCACTGGATTCACAAAACTTTGAAATAGAGATGAGATTTTTATGAACTTTTGGAACATGAAGAACGTTATTGAGAAGGAAGGTACAAGAGGGAGTAGGGAGTATAGTGGATCCCGTATTCAAAATGGTTAACCTGGAGCCGTCTCCAATGAGGACCTCTTCGTTGGTAGGGTGGGGTGCATGAAGGGAGAGATTCTGCAAGTCCGCCGTGACATGGTGTGTAGCACCACAGTCCATGGTCCATGAAGAATCTGCCGAAGGAGGTTAAGCCACATAGTTGGCTGATGGTTGCCATGGAGTACTAGGACGAGATGCTGGAGGACGGTGAGCAGAAGGAAAAAATTGAGTATCATGTTGCTGATTAAAAACCAACCGTATTGAGGGCATGTTGTGACTCGATGCCCTTGATTGCCAGATCCCTGGCAGTGTCCCGGATAAGGACGTGGAGCAGGACGGGGGCCAGACGAACACGAAGAGTGGCGATAAGAAGGAGTGCCAGATGCTGAATGTGCAGTGAATGGAGGAGAAGGGTGTCACTGTTTGTTTTTGTGAGGACCAGTGACCGCATATGCTATAGTTGGAAGAGAAGCAGCAGAGAGGGGCTGGTGAGCACGAATAGTAACTTCCCTATTCAGCAGTTTTTCATGGAGGGCACCGAATGAAATCGGATCGTCACGAGCATGAGCAACCTCAACGATGGCATGATATTTGGGATTTAACCCATCAAGGATCTTATCAGTTAAATCCTCTTCGAAAATGGGAGCACCAAGAAGGGCCAATTCATCGGCCTAGGTGCGAATGAAATTGAGATACTCGGTTATGGATTTATTGCCTTGTTCCAGCTTTTTGATAGCAACCTTCAGTTGTTTGATATGGCCTCATGATGCCGAGGCGTATGTCTGAGCAAGAGTGTCCCAGATTTCTTTGGAAGTCGTCGCTCGATTGACTGTGGAAGCGACAGTGTGATGCAGCGTTGCAATAAGTGCTAAGAAAATAAGTTGATCTTGCTGGACCCGGGAGTCATAACTGGGGTTGGCAACAGTCTGTCCATCAACGAGAATGGACTGGGGTGGAGCAGGAAGTGATCCATCAACGTAGCCTAACAAGTTATGACCACGAAGTAGAGACTGCAGTTGAAGTTTCCATGTGAGGTAACTGTTCGAGTGCAGCTTCACTGTTGATTAAGCTGCAACGTTCAAGACAATGATGGGAGTAGCAAGGTCTGCTGGGTTGGGGAGGAGAGGAGCGAACAAAAGAGACTGACTGGAGTTGGAAGATTGGACTGGGGTTGACATTGTTAGGAATAGAAAGCAAACAAAGCAGGGAAGCGTTTTGAAAAAAATAGGACCGATGGCTCTAATACCATATAATATAAACAGTGTTCTAATTTATTTCATATACAGAAGCTATATATATACATGTTTACAACGGCAAACTTCCTATAATCTTGGAGGGAATCAGCCTATAATGTTGGACAAAGTTAATGATGATAATTACAATTCAAATGATGAAATCCTTAACTTATTTAGATTAATCCTTTTCAATTCGCTGACTGGAATCCTTATCAATCTTCACCGTATACTTATTGAATTCAATTGAGAGAAACAATTTGAATGTGATTAACTAGTTTATGTTCATGTTATTTGATTATGTTTATGGATTTCTTTTTGAGATAGTAACGAGCTGGGCGACGAACCAGTGGCTACTCGGTTCTTGGCTTGGGTCGTGACCCCATGGGCCACAGTCGAGCTGACCCAACTTCATATTTAAAAAAATTTGACAAAACAATGTTGTTTTGTATATTTTATGTCGAGCCAAGCTGTCTTGACCTGTAACCTGGTCAATCTATGTTAAAGTCGAGTTGAGCTATATTTGTCACCCCTATTTTCTTTGTTGTAGAAGAAGATCGAATACTGTTAGGTTGGGATGAGATGATTAGGACAATGTTGAATAGATCAAAGAAAAAAATAGCTTCGCTCGTGGGCCCAATGGTCTTAAGCCTGAAAATTTAAGACATATGCATTGACTTCACCTGATAAAATTAATCCAAACTTAATTAGGTTATTATTTTTTAATTATCATTTTTTGGATGAAATTAGATGAACATTATTAGTCCAATAACATAATTTGAGATATGTAACATAAAAAAATCAATTATTAAGATCTTGTTCACGAGAAATTTGAAGCGAATGATAATACTTCAAGTGCCAATTTATTCGTTATTAATTATCTATTTTTTAAACAATCTATAAATTTATAAAATGAATAATAAGCAAGCACAACTTCTTTAAAATGATTTTAAGCTAATGTGAAATTAATATTTTAATTAATCTTATCCATCGACGACGAGCAAATGTGGTGGAGGTCGTTCCTGTTACACCTGACATTCTGTCAAAGGTCATAAATGGTCGAGAACTGATAATCTTTGAACCGCAATCCAAAAAAAATCAGAATGTTCTCGTGATCATTACCTTGGCTTCATATGTTCATACCAAACTAGTCCTCGTGCTGCATTCTATATGTTCGTACCAAATTAGCGTATTTCATGTTGGTTTCGAAAAGGAATTCAAGATATGGAGTATTAGATGAAACCTTATTGTTAAGTTTGTCACGAGACTAGCACTTTATTTATTTATTTATTTTGTTCTGCATAAATGTTATAATCTAACCTGTGATCCTTTGGGAAGAAAAGTACGTAATATAATCCACCTCTTCCTTTGATCAAACTCGTCAGGCACTGGTAATTTCTATAAATAGAAATGAGTAAGATTATTCTCAGAGAACTAACGTTTATGTATCAAAAAATCAGCAACGACATTAATTACATGCAGAAAGAATTTGGAATATACTTGTTTAGCTTACATACATAAGTTAATGGAGACTTCAATGGAAGCATTGGCAATGGCAGGCACAGACTATCTTAAGTGCGGCACGAAAGTCGAGAAATGGGAATGAACTTAGATTCATCACCTCCGCCTCATTTGTTAGCAGAAAACGAAGTTACAATGGATGAGAAGCTGATGTTGCGAATATCATACCGGACTTGATACCGGATTAAATTTTGGTACGGTACTGTATCGGTAACGATTAATACCGGATACCGTTTCGGGTAATTTTTTAAATTTATGAAATATTTCTTGAATTTTTTTAAAAATTACAAAATAGTCCATTGTCATATTATACAATTGTACTCTGTTTCTAAAAATCATAATAATAAATAATAATCCCAATTTAATTTAATTTATAAAATTAATTTAATAATTATTAATAAATATAATTATATTTAAATTATATTTTTATAATATATAAATTTCAAATAAAATTTTATTTAATAGTTAATATATATAAAATAAATATTAGTTTATAAATAATAACTTTATATTATTTATTTTAAAATAAGATATTTTTAATAATACTTTATTAATAAATTTTATATAAAATATTAAAAATAATTTATTTTTAAGTTTTATTTAATTTATAATTATTATTAGGAATAATAAAAATATTTATTATTATTTAAAAACAAAAATTCAAAATTCAAAATAATTACAAAAGTTGAAATAAATAAAATAACTAATTAAAAAACTTTGAAAAAAAGGTGGGAAAGAGGGGTAGGAGGGAGGGAGGGAGATTTTAAAATTTTTTGTAATTTTTGCAAAAAAGTCCCCCAATTTTTTAAAATTTCTAGTACCGGCCGGTATATGACCTGTATTTTGAATACCACCGGTACCGGCCGGTATTGACCGGTACCGACCGGTATTTACATCCGGTACCATAACTTGAATTTCGGTACCGATTTTCGTCCGGTACCGGTACGTACCGGCCGGTACATACCGGTATTCATAACAATGTGAGAAGCACAGGTTTCCAGTCACTTATTTCAGCTTTCCAGCCACCCTTTAGAAGCTGATGATCAGATCTACCTCAGATTACATCCGTAGTAGATGAAGTAAGCGAGAAATGTAGATGGAATGTCAAGATATTTATTGTTGGGATGATAAATCCCACGTCGAAAAGAAACAACATCTAACAATAACATATAAGGTTGAGAATGAGCAATCTTCTATAAAGCTTAAATCTTTTGGATCGATCTCATTCTCAACCCAACTTGAATTCTAAGATTTATTAGATATCTTATCATTTAATTTTGACATTTTGATTATCGAATCTTCAAGATAATGCAAATATTAAAATCCAAATTTATATGAGGTGAGATAAAGTGATACTTGTTATTTGAATTGAATTTTTGGATAATTATTTAAGTATGAAAGAAGTTCATTTTGAAAAGGATAATGTGTGGATGACATGTGCATTTGAAAGTCTATTTTGAAAAGGATAATGTACAGATAACGTTGTTGTGAATTTGGAGGACATTGTGAAATTGCTAAAGATTATCTTGCGTATGTGACTCTATGTGCATGACTTGGTCCTTGTCTGGTTATATGTGTGGATTACGTTGGTAGGTAATATAGTACATCGGAAGGAAGATGCAGATTAGGCATGGGTGACTTCTGGGGTGCTTGACTTCTTTGTTGCATCGTTCTTGGTTGGTAGCATAATCTTTGTGATTATTGCTACTGTGTTGTGCGTAGGTTTCTTGTGAGTGGTTCACGGCTGGGTGCTGTCTTTTGGATTGCTGGGCTTACTTCACGTTGATTCTTAATTCCATCTGGGTACTGCAATCTATATTAATTAATTGGATTAAGATATTAATGTGTGTGTTACAATCTTTTATTGGAAGTAACTGCAGTTGTTTTTATTGGAGTTTCATGTGAGTGGGCTGAAGGTGACATGTTACACTAAGGTGCTTTGAAAGTCGTGTGTTTTCATTGGTTGGTTGTAATTGATGAAGTTATAGTGCAGTTGTGTTCTTGTTTTTATCTTTGCGTGGTTCAGTCGGGTAAATTTGTGAGTTTTTGGCAACCGACTTTCTATGGTATTTGTGTGATTTTGTTGGGCTACTCACTGTCATCGATAGTAGTTTTTATGTGGAAAACTTCCAGCAGTCTTGGTGATTTTGTGGCTATCGTTTTTGGTGTTAGTGTGTGAAAATTCCAAAAGTTTTTGTAAATTTGTGGCTGCTGTTTTTATTGTTAGTTTGGTGCGAAAAACTTCAGTAGTTGGATCTTGGTTGTTGCAGCTCTATTGGGTTAACATTTTGGTAATGAAACGTTTGTTGATTTGAGACGTTTTTTGGCTGTTGTGTGTGGGATGTTTCAGTGACTATATCGAAAATTCATAGCAGATTTCTTGGTTTATAACTTCACGTTCTTTCATTGATGAAGCAACATATTTAGGGAAGTTGCTTTTTATCTCAAGTGTTTTCTTTTATGTTGACTTTTGTTTAATCACTTGAGTTGTTTATTTTGTTTTGTTATCCTTAAATATTGTTTGAGAAAATCCTCTATTGAGGTTAGTACAAGGTAGTCTTACTATTGAGTGTGAAATTCTTTCACGGATTATGAGGATGAGGGATAATGTCAAGGGTTGAGTAGTGTCGGCTTAGTAAAACCTTGTATAAAACTATTGTCGTTAGTGAAAGAATTAAGTTGGGTGAGGACCTCGCAGACTTAGACAAAGTGTGTCAAATTGTGTTACCAAATTTTGGTATTGATTTATATTTGTACGTTTAATTTTTCTAGTTTTTGATTATACTAGAAACGACTGCGATAAATTAAATATTTTTGCAAAACTACTACACCCTTAATGGTTCTTTAATGGAAGATGGCCAAAAGTTTGAGGTTCTTACAGTGATAGTACAAAACCATAACTAGGTTTTTTTATTGAAAGGGGACACAGGTCCTAGTTCATGACACGATGTTAATATCAATGTTTCAAATGTCATAATATTACAATTAATATAAAGTTTATTATCATAATTTATTTTATGTTCACTTTTACTTATAATTACAGATGCATTAATATTTACAAAAGTTAGAATTGTCCAATATAACTAATCTTTTAAAAACTAGACGAAAAGTTAAACTAGTAATATAAGAGTTTTAAATTTTAAAAGATTCAACCGATATTAGACAGATATAAAACTGATTAAAAATTAAATATATTTGAAATATTTGAAATATAATTGAAAAATATTGTCTTTACTAATCAAAAAGTTTTAATTTTAATTGAAAGAGAAAACTATCAAATGAAAATTTCTTTATTTATTTCGGAAAAAAATTAATTAATTTACGATAGCAAATTACTTTATATACTGATTAGTTTTTAACAACAAAGATTATTAAATTAAAAATCAAACAAAAAATTTAACAGTTCAAGATTTTTACTGTTAAACCAACAAAATCGTTTCGATTCGATTTTTTAATCGTTGAATTTAACTTAAAGGATATAATTTAAAATATAAGTTAAAATTGGTTTGTTGGGCTTTGAATTTTTGTTTATTTTAGTAAACATGGTTTGAATGAATTCTGGTATTGTTAGATAAAATTTTTTGATTGAGATTAACTATTATGTTAAGTTTAGGAGGATTTAATTCATGGATTAATGAAATTAAAGTATTGATGCTGTAAGGTGCATAAGGGCATTTTTGAAAAATGACTTAAGGTTGAAAGAACCTAAGTCATAAAGAAGGGTAAGGTAGACTTTAGCATTCATTAAGGGTAAACAGAGGAAATTACAATGTCGTCTTGGGATGTAGAAGACCAAAAAGGTGATTGGAGTGAAAAAGAAGAGAAAAATCGTGAAAGAGAGAAAGAAAGGAGAGAGAGTTTCAGTGTTGAGAGGAAAGAAAGAAAGCTAAGCTAGGGTTTGATTTTCTTAGTATTGAAGAGTGATTTTGAGGTTTCTCACTAAAAGAAAAAGAAAGAGGAGAGAAAGAGCTTTCTTTAGAACCAAAGATCTCATTAGTTGGTGAAAATCCAAAGTAAGTTGATTTCTAGATCTATTGGACTTTTGAAAGGCTTTTGGTTCAAAGAGCTTGGGGATGTGTGGGTTTAAGCATTCTAGTATAAGTTCAATGCTTTGGTTCTATAGGTTCTTAAATGTGATTTTTATTGAATGAGGACTTGGTTTGTTGTAGGAAATCAATCAAGTCCTATTCAAGGTGAAGAGGAAAGACAAAAGTGAATCTTCCTGTGTCAAACATTTTGGTGGGTAATGTATTTATGGTTATTGTGTGATTGGGTAGATTCTTGCCTATATATGTGTGTGCA
>JANZXR010000172.1:1874142-1884701 GCA_027575705.1 Erythroxylum echinodendron
CAGAGGACACGTCATCACATAGACGATAGAACATAGAGGAAAAGATGAGGAGAGAATGGAAGTATCGTCTGTGATGATATAAGAACAGAGAGGACACGTCATCACACAGAAGATAGAACATAGAGGATAGACCACAGACAATAAGTGGTCAACTCAGAGGATAAAAGTCAACTACAGAGGATAGAACACAGAGGATAGAGCATAAGTCAAGGATTATAAGAAGGAGTTGAGAAGTTATGTTGGTTGAAGGATTCGTCTATGTTATTGTTCACGGACTCCGTCTGTGTTATTGTTCACAGAGTATTGTCTGTGTTACTGTTCACGGACTTCGTCTGTGACTGTTCACGGACTTCGTCTGTGTTACTGTTCATAGACTTCGTCTGTGGTACTGTTCACAGACATCATCTGTGTTACTGTTCACGCTATCGTCTGGGTTACTGTTCATGATTATCTTTTGTACTCTTTTTGACCACTCAAGAGTTACAATTGGACGTCGAGGTCTTCATGAAAGTTGTAGATCTTGAAATCCTCTTTCAAACTGTCCAAAGAAACCCTAAATTGGATGTCTATAGCAAAAGTTATACTGACAACCCCGAAGCTCGTATATCTGTAAAGTGTGGACTCACCAATACTGTTCCTTGAAATATTCAAGTTGAAACGGATAAATAGATAGTCGAAGAGCGGAGCTGAACTAAAAAGGAGAGTTTTGAATGCAAGTAGGGGTGATAAATGTGTGTTATAAGTATGCGACAGTAGGAATATCAGAAAGAAGAAGATAATCCGATAATGGTCAAGGTGTTCTCTATGGGAGATAAACTCACATAGATACGATATTCTGCATGGCTACGATATCTGCATGGAAGTTGGGGTCCAGGAGCAGGTCCCGAAATAGTTAGTGCTCTTGGAACTCTATTTTTGGACTAATTAAACGGAACTTAATTTAAATATAAACTTAAAATTAAAAAATGATTTTAAAATTTAAATTTGAAATTTGAACTTGACTTGACTTAATTCAACCTCATATACCAAAATTAAAATAAAAAAGAAGCTGAGATTTAATAAAATTTTAAACTACGTTCGAACTTATTTATAAAAAATAATTGAAATTATTACCAACATTACACTTTTAACCAAGTAAAAAACCAATTTGAGTAGATGGGATTATGTCTCAAACTCTTAAATGCAATTTATATGGTTAATGAAAGTGAAAAAAAGGCAGTAGGATAATTAAGAGCAGGTAGGAAAAATGGGACTCATCATTCGTGTCTCGAAGACTCGAAGATTATTCATATGCTCTTCACACCTGACTATATGTATCAAATGAGAACTTGTTCTTGTTGTCAATATGATTAGAAGCTCTGGATTAATCAAACCAGAAGTGATGGAATTTCCACGGTTGATTGGAGATTGTTTCCCAGTACATGTACTTTTAAGAGGAAGACGTATATGTGTCTCGTGACCTAAAATATCAATAATTAAAATTTTTAATTGATTTAGCCAATTTAATTATAAAAACTTTAATTTGGTCTTTAGTTCTATTTTAACTTTTTAGTTAGATTTACTTTATAATTATTGTTATTAAAAACGGATTAATTTATTAATTAACCGATTAATTTTTATAAATTGATAAGTTCTTATAAATTAAGATAAATTAATTAATTTTTATATAACAATCTTTTTTTAACTAAATTCAAAATTCTTCGATAGCTAAGAAAAATCTCTTTCAATCGTATTTAAATTATTTAATTTTTAGTCAGTTTTATAACGGATTAATATCAGTTGAACCTTTTAAACCTTAAATTTTTTGTTTTGTCAGTATAATTTTCAACCTGATTTTTTAAAATATTAGAAAATATCTTAAAGATTCAAAGCATGAGTTTTTTACTGTTTGAGTTTATGTGTGAAAAAAATGAAAAATCACTCACCTCAGTAATGTTTGATTTGGTTGAATTTTATATATAGATTATATAAATAATTGTTATGTTGACTCTTCTAACATAAGTTATAATAATTAGGGTTAATTACATAAAAAAGCTTAATTTTTTATCAATTTTTTAATTATAGCCTGAATTTTAAAAAGTAGTAATAAAATGTCTAAATTTACAATTTTTTAATTCTAATACGAACTTCAAAAAGTAGTAATAAAATACCTAAACTTTCAAATTTTTTAATTTTAATCCAACGTTAGTGGTTCAGTTAACTTCAAAAATGACTAAATTAGATTACACAGTTCCAACGCCTTATTGATGCAGTATGCTGTAGTGCGAAAATAATTTGAGGCATCAAAAAACAAAGAGAAAATATATAGCTGAAGGCACAGAGAGAACAACAGATAACGTCAGGTTAGGATTAAAAAATTGCAAATTTGGGCATTTTATTTCTAGTTTTTAAATTTTAGGTTATAATTTAAATTTTGACAAAAATTTGAGGTTTTTTTGACAATTAACCCTAATAATTATTTATATTTTAACATTTCTACTTGATGATGAGTTGAAAAAGGATATACTCTCATCCGTAAACAAAATTAGTCCAATGGCTCATTTTCATGTTTTACACTCTAGAGGCTGGAGCTCTCATTTCACCATTTAACTTTTCTATCCAGGAACTGACGTGCATGCATGAACAGTAGGTCTTGAAATGAGTCCAGTTAGGCTAAGATTAGGCTCGAGCCTGATATGAACTTCAGTTGAGTTTGAGTCGTGTGATTTGAATCCATAAATTTGGGTCGCTAAAAAGTAATACTGTTTTGTTTCGTTTTTTAATATCAAACTGCTTAAATTATTAGGACTGATCTTTATGTTTGAGAGACAAATACACAACTCTATAAAAAATAAACCAAAGAGTAACAACAATAGACTCTTCAAGTTTAATTAGCAAATTGATATATGAGAATAAAAATTTAATAAAGAAGCAAACACATAAACTTACGTAGAAAATTTTTCAATGTAAAGAAAAAAATAACAGATCAAATCGTCAAACAAATTTACTGAATTCAAATAAAGATTTATAAAATTTAATATCTTACCTTTCAAAAATGAAACTAAAATTGATATATGAGTCAAGAAACTCTCAAAATAATCTAAATAATAATAAAAACTGATAAGAATATTATATTACTTACTCTCTATGTATTTTCTTCATTTTTTGGTATTTTAATTGCGCATACATGCAAAACCTACATATCTTCTCTACGAAATAAGTTTTTTTACACCGTACACGATTACATACATGAAGGTGTACGTAACTGTGTCTCTTCAGTACTACCTCACTTGCAGAAGTATATGCTCATAGAGAGCTACGTGGTCGTCATACATAGTCATCTAAGTTATGAACACGGGTGTGTACACCATCGTGTATGTCTTCGCCCTTCACTTCCTTCTTTACACGATTCAAAAATTTACACAATTGACACACTCACTCGTGTAAGTAGATAATATGGGTGTGTGACATTATACGAACATGTGTTTGTCCAGAAAAGGCTTAATTCACTGTCATTTATCTTCTCTTTACATGTTTGTCACCTTCATAAACCATAAAAATGTTAACAAGACTGAAAGTCTTAAAAATAGGGTTTAAAATGTTGTTAAAATCGACTGGATTAGAGCAAGTTCGCAGCTAAATAGGACTGAAGGAATAGTAATGAACAGACATATTTTACGTGAAAAAACCACAAATTAGGATAAAAATCACGGGCAAGGATAGAAGAATTTTACTACTAAAAAATTGGAAAATTATAAGAAAAAAACTAGACTCACAAAAATACACAGAATATTTTTGTTTCCCTCTCTTTTTTCTCTCTCATGTCACGTCTCTCTTTTTGCTCTGCCCATATCTCTCTTTGTTCATCTCCTACCTATTTATAGGCAGGAGAATGAAGATATGGCTAGCCAAATTAGCCAACCATTCTTTGTTATTTTATTAAGCATGTTAGGCACTGAATTTCGGTGCCTAACATGCGAACCTAGTTTGACAATTCTCCCACTTGAAGATTTGATTGAGAATCAATCATATCTTCAAACAATTATTTATACCTCGCTGCCTCAAGTTATTTACGTCTCTGTCAGGTCACACAAGGATCGATACCACATAAACTTGTTATCATTGATTGCTTCTGTCATAAATCTACCAGGTTATCTATTGTATGAATTTTCTGCATGTCTACCGTTCCTTCTTCCACTTTCTCACGAATGAAATGATATTGAACTCGAATGTGCTTTGTCTTTGAATGAAATGTTGGATTCCTTGTAAGATACAAAGCACTCTGACTGTCACAATACAGAGTAATATTCTCTTGTTTATACCCAAGTTCTTCCAATAACATCTTCAATCACGTTGCTTCTTTAACTTGTGTAGCTGTTACATATTCTGCTTCTGTTATTGACATAGCCACAATTGACTGCAGTTTTGAAACTCAACTCACAGCTCCTCTAGCTAGTTAAACACATATTCTGTAGTGGATTTACTTTTATTAAGATCACCTGTATAATCATCATCAACATATCCTCTGACAGTAAAATTTTATCCTTCATAACATAATGCAATATCTGAGGTTCCCTTGATATATTTGAGAATTCTTTTAACTGTATTTCAATGCTCTTGACTAGAATTCACCATATATCGATTAACCACTCCCATTACATGTGCAATGTTTAGTCTTGTACAAATCATAGCGAATATTAAGTTTTTCACTGCGGATGCATACGGTACTCGAGACATCTCCATCCTCTCTTATTCACTACTAGGACTCATACTTGAGGATAACTTGAACTTAACAGGAAGAGGGGTAAATTGACTTACAATCTTGCATGTTGAATCGCCGCAAGATCTTCTTCAAATAATTCTTTTGAGAAAGCCAAATCTTCCTATTATTTCTGTCTTAATGAATTTGCATCCTTAGAATCTTGTTTGTTGCTTCCATGTCCTTCATTTCAAATTCCTTAGCCAACTGTGCCTTTACTTCTTTGATATGATCATTGTTGGGCTATACTACCAACATGTCATCTACATGCAACAACAAGACTATAAAATCATCTTTCTCAAACCTCTTGAAATATGAACAAGGTTTGCATTCAGTCTGCTATATCCAAGGCTCATAATGAAGGAATCAAATCTTTTATGCCAACACCTCAGCACCCGCTTTAAACCATACAGATATTTTTTCAACCTATAAACTAAGTTCTCTTTCCCTTTTTCTTCAAAACCTTCTGGCTAAAGCATATAAATTTCTTCTTCAAGATCTCCATGAAGAAATACAATTTTCACATTTAACTACTCAAGATGCAAGTCAAATGTTGCACACATCATCAGGATTACTCGAATTGTAGTAATCGAATCAAAGGAGAAAATATTTCGTTAAAATCAATACATTCTTTCTGAGCATATCCTTTTATCGCCAATGTAGCATGATATCGCTGCACTTGATCATCACTACTTTGCTTGATCTTATAAACCCATTTATTGTCAATAGGCTTTCTTCCTTGTGATAGTGATACTAGCTCCCACGTCTTATTCTTATGCAGAGCTTCAATTTCTTCCTGTATTACTATCATCCACTGAGGTGCATTTGAATTATTTATTGCTTCTTGAAGAGTTGATGACTCTCTGTCCTCAATTAAAAGACAACATGTAATATTGCTCTCTATAATATAATCTACGTTCTAGCTCGGTGCTCTTCTTGTGCGGGTTGATCTCAGAGTATCTGAAACATCATATTCGACTGGTTGTTGCTCCTCGTGCTCTAGTACAGTTTTAGAAGAATTATATTTATCAACTTCCCGATCCACTTATACTGTTGTAGTTTTGGATTCTCTTGTACCGTGCCAACATTTTCTGCTTGTTCTTGATCCTTATCTTCCATAAAGATAATATCCCTATTGATGACAATCTTGTGGACAGTGGGATCCCACATACAATACCCTTTTACTCTTTCAGCATATCCCAAGAAAATACATCTTCTGAATTTTAGATCCAACTTTGTAGTTTCTTGGGCATTGAACATCATATAGGCAAGACTTCCAAATATATGGAGGTTGGAATAACCCACTGGTTTACCAATTCACATCTCCATTGGTGCCTTCAACTCAATTGTAGTTGATGAAGCTCGATTCACCATATAACAGGCGGTATTGAATGCTTCTGCTCATAATTTCTTATCTAAGCTTGCAGTTCTCCGCTCTTGCTCTTTCCAATAGAGTTCTATTCATCTGCTCTGCTACTCCATTTTCTTGAAGAGTGTATGTCATCATGAAATGGCTTTTGATGCCTTCTTGCTTGCAGAATTCATCAAATTCTTTACCGGTATATTCGCCTCTATTATTTGAGAGCAAATACTTGATCTTCTTACCAGATTCAAGTTCCACCTGCGCTTTGTAAAATTTGAAAGTTGGAAATACATCTGCCTTCCTCTTGATAGGAAACACCCAACTTCTCCTCAAATAATTATCAATGAATGATAAAAAAAAATTTGCTCCTCCTAGGGACGTAACTGGTGCTTGTCATACATCAAAGTGAATCAATTCTAGAATTTCTTTGCTTTTGAACTTTGATATGTTGAACTTCAATCGACGCCACTTACTCACAATGCAATGATCACAGAAGGGTAATGATTCATTTGTGAGACCTGAAAGTAGATTTTACTTTGCAAGTATCTTCATTCCTTGTTCTGACATATGTCCAAGATTTTTATGCCATGCCATTGCAAATTTGCCATCTGAATTAATCACCGTAACAGATGTCTCTCCTTTTTGCAAAGTTACTCCCTTCAGCATGTATATATTTGTAACAAGCTTCTTTGTTTTCATAAATACCAGTGCTCTTTTAATCACTTTCATGATCTTGTTTTGAATTTCAAATCTAAAACTGAGATCATCTAGTTGTCTTACAGACAACAAATTATTCTTCAAGCCCTCCACATGTCGCACTTTTTCAATAGTTTGAGTTGTCCCATCATACATCTTTAACTTGATGATGCTAATACCAACGATCTTCAGAGCCTGATTATTACAGCTGTACACAGATCCCCCACAGACAGATTCATACTAATGAAACCAGTCTCTTCGAGAGGTCATATGAAAAGTAGCTGCTGAATCGAGAAGCCATACATCAACAAATCTTCTCTTACAACCAATAGTCGTTGTCGCTTCACAGACCATTGCATCTCCATCATCTGAAGAAGTTGTCCCATTTTCTTGAGGAATATAATCTTTCTTATTGAAATTCCAACAATCCTTCTTCAGGTGCCCTTTCTTGCTACAATTGTAGCACTTGAAATTCTTCTTACTCTTGGATTTCGATCAACCATGACTATTACTCTCACTTGGGCCACGTTCTATTAATCTTCCTCTCGTCACTGCCAAGGCCTCCGTTTGTTGCAAATTTGGCAGCTTGTCTTCCTTACTTTTGTGCTGACTCTCTTCTTTTAGAATAGCAGCTGTAATATTGTCGAAGACGAGAGTGTCTGTGTTATTTGTTAAATTGATGACAAGTTGATCATACGAATCTAGTTGACTTTGGAGTAGAATTTTCACTCGTTCACTTATCTCTATTGTGTGCCCTAATGATATGAGCTGGGAAAATTGAGCATTTAAATTATGTAAGTGCTCCATCACTGAAATAGATTCCACCATACGTAAAGTGTACAGTTTCCTCTTTAGAAAAATTTTGTTGTAGAGTGATTTGGCCTCGTATAATTTTGTGAGGTGATCTCATATTTCCTTCACAATCTTCTTTTCTTCTATGCTGGTTAATACTCCATCAGCTAAAGCTAGGTGAACATTAGCTACAACAGTCTTATCCATCTCGTTCCACTTTTGATCTGTGACTCCAGCTGGCCGTTAACTAATGGCCATCAGACAATTATCTTTCCTTAAGTTTGTCTTTATCTTCAGCTTCTACAGTGAGAAATTACTCTCATTAAACTTTTCAATCTCAAATTATGCTGTCATTGCTTCTATCACAAACAGAATTTAGCTCTCACTATTTCATGTGAATAGTACTCGTATGTATGAATAATACTTGTATATGTGAATAGTTCGTATATGTAAATAGTGTGGTATGCATATGTATGAATAGTTCGGTACATATGAATAGTGCTATATACTTGAATTATAGTAACTGCATAGTTTAATGAACAGTTGTTACCTTTTGTGGTTACTGTTCATCAACTTTTACTGTACTCACCCAAACTTTGAACATATTACACCAAAAAATTCGTTGTAATTTTCTAACTTGACTCTGATACCACTTGTTAAAATCGACATGATTAGAGCAGGTTCGCAGCTAAATAAGATTGAAGAAATAGTAATGAACAGACAGATTTTATGTGAAAAACTCCTAAATCAGGATAAAAATCACGAGTAAGGATAGAAGAAATTTACTACTAGGCATGTCAATAGGCTACTGGCCCGCATACTGGCCTATCATTTATTTTTTAAAGAAAAAAATTTCAAAACTACGTTGGTTTGGAAATGACGTCATTTCGAAAAACATAGGGGGGCCACGAACCAACTCGTGGCTTGCTAGGTCTGGCCATGATCGGTCTGTGGTAGGGCTCGGACAGACTATAATCGGCCCGTGGCCTGCCCAATCTGAGCCAAAAATGGGCTAGACTGGGTTGGGCCATTATTGCCATCCATATTTACTACTAAAAGTTGGAAAATTATAAGGAGAAAAATTAGACCCACAAAAATATACAGAATATTTTTCCCCCTCTTTTTTCTCTCTCACCTCACGTCTCTCTTTTTGCTTTGCCCATATCTCTCTTTGTTCATATCTTGCCTATTTATAGGCAGGAGAATGAAGATATGGTTGGCCGAAAATTCGGTGCCTAACATGCCTAACAAGACCTGGGAATCCACCATGTCGCGAATTCGAATCCCCGAATGATAAAGGGATGCGGTCGTACATTGTGGGGCCTTTCGAGGCCTGCATCAGCACGAGGGTATATAAAGGATTTGATAACGCCCTACTATCAAGACATCTTTTGGGTAGCTCAGTGGCTATGAGATTAGAACTAACAGGGAAAGAAGGTTGATACTGAGGGTAAGGTTCCTAAGAGGAAAACTGAGAGTTGTGAGCCTGTTGAGCGAGGAGAGCATGTAAGGGCATTGTGTCTTGGCCATCATACCTAGAACTTACATTTGCCAGTAGTCTACAGTTCACTTTTGGAGTAGCGTATGATCTCCTATCTGGTGTTGTTTGAGTGGTGTTGTCATATGTTAGGAACAAATTGATGTGTCTGGATCTTTGTCACCCCTCAGTAGGTAATCTGATGTGAACAATCCAGATGAAGGATCTGGATCTTGATCATCCCTCAGTGGATGATACTGTTGTGAAGGCTTACATCTGGGTTTGGGTTTTTTCTTCTTCCTTCGTCTTTTGTAGGGATCATCATCATCGTCACTATCTGACTCAAGGTTTAGACAGACTTCACAATCGGGTTCGCAGACAGATGGGTCAATATCTCATACAAAATGTCCACTGTTAGATATATATTGAATATATCTATTTATTTTATTTTGGCATATTTTTTTAAATTGGCATATTTCTCATTATCTTGGTTTTAAAAATCTAGTTGGATAATATTTTATATAGAATAGAATTCTACCCTGAATAGATGGGTATTTGACATTGGATATTGAAGAGAATTCTATTTTGACAAAAAGGAATTTCATGTATGATGAAGACATAATGTGCTGAAACACTAAGGGCGTGATGGTAAATTTCTGAATGAATAAAAGGGTTTCTAGAAAAAATATGAAGGTTATTGTGTGGTTGAAGAGGGATTCTTCTTGCTTGAGTGCATGTGCACATCTCTATCTAGAGCTGAAGCAAATCTTAAGTAGGTGTGGAATTACGACGATGTAGTGGGTGTTAATTGTTCTTGGAAAAACATAGCTATATTGTGCAAGTCTTGATTTATAGCTAAAGAAGAGCTTGTGTTGGTGAGAGAGGAGTAAACTAAATGGTGCTCCGTGAGTCTGTGAGAAAAATTGTGTGTAAGCGTTAAAAAATTCCAAGAGTCCATCATGTCCTCTCCTATCCTCTTCGGCTAGTCTCTCTGGTTAGTCTCAGAAGTTTTATGCGTAGATGTTATGTCCCATATGACAAACAAATGATCATGATTAATAGAATGGAAGCGTGCCGTATGCTATTTCTTTGATCTTCTTAAAGATAAGGTTGCTGGAATTTTTCAGAGGTGTGACTAAGGGTTTTTGTTTGGGCAGCAACAATTATTAATTGATTTCCTTATAGGCTGTGTATACTTTGGTTGGCGAATGTGTTATCGGTGCAGCTGTGGCTTCGTGTTAGTGTTTATGTGAATCATCTCATTATTATTGCGACGACTTTCAGATTTATTTCAGTGGAGATGAATCTTTCGGAAAGTTGTTCTTCTCTTTTATCTCAAGTGTATTATTGTTTTGTTCTTAGTTGATTGACCACTTGAGTTATTTGTTTATTGTTCTTTTATTAAAAGATTGATTGTGTAACATCCCATCACCGATGGGAAGGGTAAGATAGTAATTTGGAACGGGTTAGGAGTGTTTAAAATTGTCTAGACA
>JANZXR010000172.1:1903094-1922268 GCA_027575705.1 Erythroxylum echinodendron
ATCTTGTCTGTATCATCTGTTCTGCACGTCTCTCTTTCCCAAGTGTTCTGCTCATCTCCCATCTTCTCATCTTCTCTCTATCAATCTCCTTTATCTGTACTTCACATGTGTGGATGTACAACCAAGAACTAAGGCAAAAGCTAAAGAAGAAAGCAAGAAACCATTTTTTTTTTCCGGGATTTCACCAAGTAGCCATTACTATCACATTCGTGCAAGTTCATGGAACTGTTCACGTAAACACGGATATAGAGAAGAAAAGTGGATGTACGTCACGGATATAAAACATAAAGAACTTAGATATGAGCACACACGTGACCTCATCGAGCTATATTTATATTTCCTTGTTCGTTCAACTTCGTAGATAAGCACCTAAAAGAGCATGCCATCGATTGAAGCTCTAGCAATGGCGGGTGTGGATTACATGGAGTGTGGTATAGACCTCAACGAGAGAGAGCTTAGGGACAAGGAGAAGACACCTCTTTATCTTCTTGCAGAAAAGGAAGAGCAAAGGAATAGTAATAACAATCACAAGATAACGGCAGAGCAGTGGAAGGTTAAGACCAAGATGGAAGTAGCAGATGTTAGAGCATTGGTTTCAGATAAAAAGCTGTGATCTTAGAAACTGATGGGTTAGTGAATAAGTAAAAGGCAACTAGTCGCCGTGACGAATTATGTTCGTTTCTGAATTTGGTTGTTTCTGTTAAGACTATCATGTTATGGTCCTTACATTCAATGTTATTGTCATGTAATGAAGTTTTCTCAGAAAAAGTATTATGCAAAAGATATTTTGCAAGGAAATTGCTTAATTGCATGTTTTCTACTGATGATTGACGTAAGTTTGTCATATGATTTGGTCCAAACACTTCGAATAAACCATGCCGAAGACTTTTTCACGCTTAAGGATGACGATGAACCGAATCAATGCAGGCTTGCCTATGTCTAAATTTAGTATGACTGTTTTTGTTTGAGCTTGGGATTGAACTCAAGATAGCTGACTCCGATCTGAGCAGCTTGAGCTTGAGCTTGATTCAACTCAGCTCGACTTAATTTTTTAATTTTTTAAATCAAAAAGATAAATAAGACATTATTTTTTACAAAATAATGTCCTTTTCACATAATTGTTGGGTTTTAGCCAGAGCCGAGCTTGGGCCCATTAACTCATATCTGACTCGTTGATCTCAAGTCAAATTGCATTGGACTGGAACCCAAATGTTATCCCTAGTTACAGCAGAAATATTGCTTAGCAAGAATGCAAGTTCCTAAAGATAAGAGGCAATGTAATTATCATTTAGATAGTTTTTGTATTATTATGGGCAATATTATTTATATTACCTTTCATGTTAATAAATAATTTAGGATGTTTGGAGGTCATTTAATCACTAAAATAATTGTTTATTAGGTTATTTTGATCTGTTTTTTATTTTCTGTAATAATTTTTAGTTTTTATTTCTTAAATTTTAGTTTTTATTTTAAATTTTAAAAATAAAAAATTATTTAATGTGTTATATTTATAAAAATTAAATATTAAGTAAAATATAGAAATAAATTTTATAAATTAATTAATAATTAATTAGTTTTAATCTTTTATGTAACATTAATTAATAACTATTAATAAATATTAATAATATTATTAAAATAAATAGCTAAATAATTACAATTTTATAAAATTTAATTCAAATTTTATATAATAGTTATATTACTAAACCCTTATGGGGTGTTTGGTTGAGAAGAATTGTTATTTCATTCTTCATTTATACCTGGTAACAGGTTGCTACCTTGTTTGGTAAAAAAATTATGCGGACTATTAAATTCAATTGCGATCTAATCCGAGGCATTTTTCCTATCATTTACCTAGTTTTTAGGTGAATCAAAGGACAAAATGAGTCGAATAATCCCAGGTCGGGTTAAGTCAATTCAAGTCGGATCGGTTTGCTTACGGTCAGGTTGAGAGTGGGTTGTTGGTTTGAAGAATGTTAGTTTCGTAATTGTGAATTTGTTCCTGACATTCTGGTGGAAAGATGGGAAGAACGGGGGAAAATCGGGTTAGGACTTTTTGAAGTTGGTTGGGTCGAACTTATCTCAGATTGGGCTCATATGGGTCAAACTGGGTCGGGTCAAGTCGGGTCGATTGAATTCCAATCGGGTCAAAATCGGGTGTCTCAGTTTGAACTTCTTGATTTGGGCGGGGGATTCAGGTATCAGATATGAAGAATTTTCGACTGAAGTCGCATGTTTTCTTCAATAAAACGAACCTTTTCCGATTCTGTACTATTTGCGTACAAAGTTTCCAAGAAAAGAGTGTTAATTTTATGCAATTTTGATCAAAGGGTGGTGTGTAAAGCTATTGTTCGGACGTTGATCGGAGGAGAGTAGTAGTTATGAAGTGAATTTGATTGATGAATTGCTGGGTATATGAATTGTTGTTTCGAGGAGATGAAAAATAAGGGAATTTGATTAATGGAAAGCTACTCTACAATATGTGGTGGCTTTATCTACTATTGAAACAGAATATATGGCTGTCACTAAGGCTATCAAGGAAGCATTATGGTTGAAAAGTTTATTCGACGAGTTATCTCTACCTCAAGGGGTTACTACCATTTTTTGTGACAGTTAGAGCACTATTTATTTGACAAAAGACCAAATGTATCATGAGAAAACGAAGCATATTGATGTTAAATATCATTTCATTTGGGATACTATTGCAGAGAAGAAAGTCCTTATTCAAAAGATCAACACTAAAGATAATCCTGCTGATATATTTAAGAAGGCTCTTCCAGTTTACAAGTTCAAGCGATGCTTGGACTTGATCAGTATTTATAGTTAGTGATAAATCCCTTTAGGGCAATATCGAAGAAGGTGGAGCAGATCACTAATTGTTCGGGACCAAGTCAAGGTGAAGATTTGTTGAAAAGTTATGTGCCTTGGTCCCTCAAAAGCATAGATGTTGGCCTCTTCCCAATTAATTGTTTCATATTTTCTCAGTCAACAAATGTGTGCTCCCACAGTTGGCTTGCAGTAGAAATTGTCTGCACGATTTGAAAATTTTTGGCTAGCAAAATTCATGTTTGACATTTGTTGAAGATTTGTGGTAAAATTAACGGAAGCTTTAGACGAATGCTTGGAATCTTCCCTATAAATAGAAAAGTTTGCAGAAGCTCTTCGTGCACCATTTCTTTCTTTCAAAATCATCTCTCGCAGCACTTGTCAATTTGTTTTTTGAATTCCTTTTGAAAATTTTCTGATTAAAAGGTTTCTTGTGCCAGCCTTCTGTAATTATTATACGTTCTTTACATATTAGTAAATTTGACTCACCCTCTGGTCATAGATATAGGTCACATTGACTGAACCATGTATATCCTTATGTCTTATCCCATTTTATTTTGCATTTCTCTATTTTTTGTTACTATTTTTCGGACTATTAAATTCAATCACGATTTAATCCGAGGCATTTTTCCTATCATTTACCTAGTTCTCATGCGAATAAGGGGACAAAATAGGTCGAATAATCGCAACTCGGGTCAAGTCAATTCAAGTAGGATCGGTTTGCTTACGGTCGGTTGAGAGTGGGTTGTTGGTTTGAAGAAGGTTGGTTTCGTAATTGTGAATTTGTTCCTGACATTCTGGTGGAAAGATGGGAAGAAGGGGGGAAAATTGGGTTGGGCCTTTTTGAAGTTGGATGGGTCGAACTTATCTCATATCGGACTCGTATGGGTCAAACTGGGTCGGGTCAAACTGGGTCAATTGAATTCCATTCACGTCAAAATCAGGTGTCTCAGTTTGAACTTCTTGATTTGGGCGGAGAATTTAAGTATCAGATATGAAGAATTTTCGACTGAAGTCACGTGTTTTTTTCAATAAAACGGACCTTTTTCAATTCTGTAATGTTTGCGTACAAAGTTTCCAAGAAAAGAGTGTTAATTTTATGCAATTTTGATCAAAGGGTGTTGTGTAAAGCTATTGTTCGGACGTTGAACGGAGGGGAGTAGTAGTTATGAAGTGAATTTGATTGATGAATTGCTGGGTATATGAATTGTTGTTTCGAGGAGATGAAAAAGAAGGGAATTTGCAAGTTGATATGAAAGGCTTTTCTGCCGTTAAGGATGGTCTTGAGATGGAGTTTATGACTTCTGAACCCTATTTTAGTTTCTTATGCACAGTTTGAAAAGGATGGATGAGTTCTACAGACGGAGAAGATGGCTTTTTTCTGTTATTCCAAATTATTCTCACATGTGCAGGAAGATGGAAAGTTCAAAACTTTGTGAAAAAATCAATTTGAATTCCACCGGCGGGTTAGAAATGTAAAAACCTTGAAAGTTATAACTTTTTAGTTCATTTATTTTAACAATTTTTATTAAATTATTAATTAATTGTTAATTTTTGTAAATTAGTATGTCGTTATAAATTAAAACAAATTAATTTATTTTTATTCAACATTCTCTTAATTTTTTCGATTAAACTTTAAATTATTCGATAAATAAAAATGTTCTTTTTCAATCATATTTTAAATTCTTTACTTTTATTTAGTCTTTAGCCAATTTTATAACATCTAATAATAATTAAACTTTTAAACTTTAAATTTTTTATCTTACAGATTTAACTATTCGTCCTATTATTAAAATATTAATAGAGATAGCAAATCTAACAGCAACTTGAAAAGGTCAATCCAAATTTTACTCTAATATATTCTTTAAAATGATGTTATTTTAAAAATAAAAACAAAACGACATTTAAATAGGTTTGAAACATGTTCTAATCATTTATTAAAAGTTAGGTTCAGCTAATTCATTTGAATTTTTATACTAATTCTCAAAGGTCGCTAGGTTTGATTAAGGATGAAGAAAAGAAATCAATAATCACATGTTTCGATCAATCGCTTAACAAAATCACGAATTAAGCTGGTTCTATTTATTGGATGGATAAATGCTTATTGAATAGAGTAGGTACATAGTAACGTAAATAAGTGATTTGAACTCGAATAATAGAAGCAAACCTTGACCTCCAACAAGAACTTAGAGATCTCGATGAAGTTACTTTGATTAGTTTCCTGATTAATTAATGTTGTCGCTAAATAATCTTAAATTAACTGATTAATGAAGAAGTCAAACTAGTTGAATCATATGTATATACAAATTCACTTGTTCTTACCAAGTAGTTTCTGCAGACTTTTGAACATGGCTTGTAATGATTTATTAAAGCTGAACGCGTTCGTTTACTTTATGTTCACCTAATTCTGAAACTCTTGTACGACACTACATTATAGAAAAGTTTAATTGATAGACCATGTCCACATATCAGAGTAAGAACAGCTGCGAATGACCAGGATGCATACAATTTGCCTTTTTAAATATGCTTTGAAATTTAGTTATTAAAAACTCAAACGGTTCAATTTTTAATTTTTTTTGGCTCGGTTTAATTTATTTTTATGTTAAAAATTGATTAATTGGTTAATTTTTATAAATTAACAAATTTTGATAAATTAAAATAAATAAATTAATTTTTATTTAACAATATCTTTTTTCAATTAAATTTCAAATTCTTAGATAAGTTAAATAACCTCTTTCTTAATCATATTTCAAATTTTTAATTTTATTTAATCTTTAACCAATTTTATAATAATCTAATACCGGTTAAACCTTTTAAACTAAAAACTTCTTGTCTTACTTGATTAACTTCAAGTCCAATTTTTAAAATATTGCGTGAAATCATGAGCATTAGATCAGTACGACAAATTTCTATAAAATAGAAGTAGAAATTTATTAATTGTGTTTGATAAAAATATAAAAAAATTAAAAATAAAAGCTTGTGAAATATTACATAAAAAATAAATATCTCAATTTCATATTAGAATAGAGAGAAAGTTAACAGTTTTATAAATATATATAAAAAAAAGAGTATTAATTAATTTTTAACTTATAATTATGTTGAACTCTAATTGAATATGGCAATACATGGATTCAAATAAATTGTTTTCGTTACTATGTTCTTATTATATTCCATAAATATTTATTTATTTAATTTTTATTAATCTCATTTATTGAATGGTGGGATGATCATGAAAAATAAGAGAACAGGTGAACTGTTCGTACATGTCCATACGATACTTTAGTCCTATGTTTTGGTACGGAAATGAGCGAAGCAGTGATTGACAATTGCATAGCAATTTGTGAAGGACTTGATCAAACAATTCCTGATGACGATACCATTAATCCTTTAATTTATAAACTCGGAAATGGTGAAAGGTCTTGACTTTTTATGCTGATATCTCATCTTGTGATCATGTTGGCCAAGTCCAAGAGCAAGAAAAGATCCAAGTTTACCAACTATAAATGCCCACATGAATCTGGACTAGAAGCTATCAGAATCATAGTTCAAATCTGTAGAATTCTTGCAGAAGATTATGGCTTCTTCTTCACTTTGCATGTTTCATCTGAGTGTTCTTCTTCTTTTAGCTCTTGCTAATGTAGCTACTTCATCACTATCTCCTCATTACTACGACAAAGTGTGCCCTGAAGCTTTACCAACCATTAAACGGGTTGTCAAAGCCGCATTGGCTAGAGAACGTCGCATGGGTGCTTCGATACTTCGCCTGCACTTCCATGACTGTTTTGTTAATGTACTTGGACCTCTCCTTCTCTTGTTCTTCCTTAAACTTGGTTTCAGGCAGTAGCAGGAAATTAACTTCATGCATTCTTGATTTTTTACAGGGTTGTGATGCGTCCATTCTGTTAGATTCTACTCCGACCATTGACAGTGAAAAGAATTCCCTGGCTAACGCCGATTCGGCAAGAGGTTTCGAAGTTATCGACCAGATTAAGTCGGAGGTTGACAGAATCTGTGGATGTCCGGTGGTGTCTTGTGCAGATATCTTAGCTGTTGCTGCTCGTGATTCTGTTGTCTTGGTACGTATTGATCAATTCGTTACGAGTTCTTTCTATGTTTGGTCTGCAACTTTGGTTTATATGTTATTAACGTGACATGAACATGCGTGTAGCTTGGAGGACCAACATGGAAAGTCCATCTAGGTAGGAGAGACTCGACGACGGCGAGCAGAACCACCGCGGACGCCGACATCCCATCACCGTTTATGGACCTTCGTGCACAAATTGAAATTTTCAGAAGGAAAGGTCTTGACGAGAGAGACCTTGTAGCGCTCTCAGGAGGCCACACTCTAGGATTTGCTCAGTGTCGTGCATTCAGAGACCGAGTCCACAATGAAACCAACATCGACCCTGAATTTGCTTCTCAGCTTAGACAAACATGTCCCGTGTCAGGATCTGACTCCAACCTTTCCCCTCTGAGCCCAAAACCTGCTAGTTTTGACGTTGATTACTTCAAGGACTTGATGAAGAGAAAAGGGCTTCTTCACTCGGATCAAGCACTCTTCAATGGTGGCTCAACAGATGGCCTCGTCAGGACTTACAGCTCGAATCCTAGAGCCTTTTGGGCTGATTTTGCAAGGTCAATGGTTAAGATGGGAAACATCACGCCATTGACAGGAAACGAAGGACAAATTCGTTTGGACTGCAAGAGAGTGAACTAAACCTTTCAATCAGTAAAGATTGCCATCTTTACATTTTGTTCTTTTTACATACCAAGGAAAACAAACCTTGGAAATTCATGTCAAGTGTCACATAGGATGTTCTGAGCTTGTTTAATTTGTTGGTACAGAATCGTTGTTTTAATCTGTAAATTCTGCAGATTGTTGTTGTTGATATTCTCGATTAATCAAAAGTGATGTCCCATTTTTACTTCAAATCTTTGTGTGACTCGTATTGCAAATAGTTTCAAGAAAATTTGCAGATTTCAGTACCCTATAAACCCCACCATTCAAGAAAATGATGGCTTTGAATGATTCTTATTCATGATCATGACAAAGATTCTTGTACTTCATTAACTTTTTTTATGTGTAGAACTCACCAATCCAGAAGTGACATTCACCTTTAATTTTGAGAGTTGAAAACATCCCATCTGTTTATAAAATATGTATTTAAACATGTAAGATCCTTAAGTACCAATTTCTAAGAAAGCCCCCTTTGATTGGCTACTATATTTGGGTTGGATCTGAGGCTGGGTCCATAAAATTTTGATTAATTCGAATCTTAATTCAAGAAAAAGATTGAAAAACCTAAACGGCTAAATCCAAGTTTAAACTGAATCTAATCTAAAATTTTTTGAACAAATTTGAGTTAATCCCAATATGTATGTTAGGAATTTTAGATCAGGGTCGAGACGAGCTTCGGTTTAATGTATCAGAAACTGACAGAAGCCCACTAGGAAAACATACAAAACTGAAGTTCCATGGAAGATGATATTGCACTCTTATTTCATTGAAGTTGGAAATAAAACATGCTTCTGTATCTATCCTGATATGAAAGTGGACACCCTGACCAGTCAATCCTGATCTTTCTTGAAGCAGAAAGTGTTCAAACTATGTGAGCTGTCTGCAATAAATGAGATTGCTGTTTTGGCAAGTGCCCCATAAGAATATCTCAAATACTGTTCTAAATTGATGTTATATTGCAGTTACGCTTCAAATTATTATCTTAATTTGTTATAATTATGGCCTTCTTAATTTGAATCTTTAATCTCAAAGAAGAGATCAAGATGCAGTTTTATGCTGAGAAAGTAGTTGGAGGAAAAAAGATATGGTTCCGTGGAAAATATTGCTCAACATGATCGTCAGGTAAATCAATATGAACAAGTTTAGTAAATTTGGGAGACGGAAACAGAAAATGAAAAACCGCATCAAACCAAACACAAACAGGCCTTCAGTAAAAGAAAAGTAGAATTCAAAGCTTCCCCTGAACATTTGGTAGTGGAGATTACTCAGACTTCAATGGTTAAACAAGAAAACATCAAAACCAAAAGTAGCTAATCACTGCAGATACTGTTGTACACATAGTACCAAGACAAGCAAATCCAAGCTTCTCTACTTACAAATTTTTACCTTTTCAAGTACAAAATTCCAAAAGTAGTCTTTTACATCCAGTATGTTCAGTGGAAAGAAAGCTTCACAATACAAATTATGACAGAACAAAAAAGAAATGAAAAGGAAACATTTACTTGGTTGACATAAAACTAGCTAAACCAAGAAGAGGAATCACATGTTCTTCTAACGCAATGAACAGGCTGTTAAAGAGTTACCTCATCGTCCACCTGATAATTCGATGGCATCCTGATTTAATGAATCTTCACCCCATTCGAATCTTCTCTGCAATCTTTCGTACTCCTGTCTACGTGTAACTTCAACATTCTGCCATTCTTCCCACCTCTCAGCAAGGCCCTCTCCTTCCAGCATCCGAACCACGTCCGACATTGCTGGACGGTCCTCTGGTGATGCCTGTGTACAGAGCAATGCAACTTGGATCATCATTTCAACATCCTGGATGTCATAATTCTTGTTAAGGTTACGATCCACGATTGCATCAAGTCTTTTCTCCCTCTCAAGCTTCTTGACCTTTATATGTAAAAGGGGTCAGAATGAAATAGTCACAAAGCAAGAATGAGAATAATTGTGAAAAAATAATAATAATAAACAAGAAGATAGACGTATGAAAAAGACACTGTTTTCCCATCCATAATGTTGAGATGAATCAGATTGAATGCACAGAAACAAAAGCAACAGTAGATCATGTGTCAAGATTAGCTTACATGGTCAAGTAACAAGACATCATCCTCTTCTTCCAGTCGTGAAAAGTCAATTGCCCGTTGGCCTGTTACAAGCTCTAAAAGCATGATCCCGTACCCAAAAACATCAGTCCTTTCAGACGACTTCCCAGTCGACAAATATTCAGGTGCAATGTGGCCCATGGTTCCACGAACTTGAGTTGTGACATTAGTCTTCCTCACATCTACCAACTTTGCCAAGCCAAAATCACCAACAACTGCTTCAAAATCTTCATCCAGTAACACGTTAGCAGCTTTTACATCCCGATGTATGATCTTAGGATTGCAGTGTTCGTGAAGATATTCCAGCCCACGTGCTGCTCCTAAGGCTACTCTCTTTCTGGTTTCCCAGTCTAAGACAGGCTCCTCAGGTTTACGTTCTGCAGTAGCGATCATAATTAATCCCATTCATTGCTATATCACAAATTCAAGGTACATAATAAACTAATACCTCTCAGACGATACGCAACACTTAAGTTCTGCATATATGGATAAACCAAAAGGCGCTCTGTTTGAGTTGTGCAAAATCCGATCAGCCGTAATAG
Organism: Erythroxylum echinodendron; assembly: GCA_027575705.1. Lineage (NCBI taxonomy): Eukaryota > Viridiplantae > Streptophyta > Magnoliopsida > Malpighiales > Erythroxylaceae > Erythroxylum > Erythroxylum echinodendron. The sequence goes on from JANZXR010000172.1 coordinate 1,913,306, forward strand.
GTTCCTGTGAACAGCAAAACTTATCATCTCAACTTCACGTTGGAAAGCTGCATCACCCCCGGGGCTTTCGAAATCCGTCAACCGCTTCACCGCAATTTTTGTGTTGTCAGGAAGCACTCCTTTGTATACTTTTCCAAAAGCTCCCTGTCCGAGGATATTTTTCTCACTGAAGTTGTCTGTTGCCAGTTGCAATTCCCTCCATGCAAATCTTTTTAATTGACCAAACGCAATCCTTCGGTCTACTTCACCTGATCAAATACATCACAAGATAATGTCAAAGAATATTGTGAAGAGACTGTTTCAAAGAAGATGCATTTCATTCAGGTGACAAAATTGTTTTTTTTCCCCCAAATTTCCGAAGAAACAGATTAGTATTCGAATTTTTTCAATGCTTGTATTTAATTGTCAAAATTCAACTAAAAGCAGAAATCGAGCTTAGTTACAATTTAATCACAGGTAGCCAAAAGATTAGTGGACTTTGCAACTGAAAATAATAACAAAAACTTTTGAATGACAGGCAATAGACATCACTAATGAGCATTTAACGTTCATATGACAAAACACAATTATCAAAATTGTTATCAAACAACACCAGAGAATAATTTACAGTGGCAATATAGCATCAAGCTTACATTCTTGACAATTATAGTAAAAGTTGGCCAAGCCAGATAAGCTCCTAAGAATTTCCAATAATTGTATGTATATAGGGCAGGAAAATTTTCATTTTTCATGCAAATTCCGTAAAAATGAGATTATCAAAAAAGAGGACATGATAAAAATGTCTACTAAATAATTTCTAGAAGGCAATATATAAACGTAAGGGTAAAAGATGTGGATATTCCTTGTGATTTTACTTATGTCCTTATCTATCAAAATAATCTGAGGAACATCTTATGGTAGTGAAAATATTAAAAAAAAAAACATTTTGATGAGTTCTGGTCTAGTTATTCTAACACACTATTATGTGACAGAATACTAAGTGCATGACAAGGTCTGCATAACTATTCCGATCTGACTTTAATAGTGAATTATGTTAAAATAAGTCAAAGAAAGTCAAATGTCTTCTTTTTAAGTATTTTCAATACCACAAGATACTTTTTAAGTAATTTTGAACCATAAGTATATTTCGTAGGATGAATAAAAACACAGAAAATTATGACTTGATCATGAACTTTCTAGTTTTCAGAACCACCAAATTAGCTAAAATATGCTGAAAGGTGACTCAAACCTGCAACGTCTACAAAAACTTCTTCTCTGTAGCCTTTGTGTCGGCCCTTGCAAAGGAAAAACAGCAAACCTCCAATAAGAAAAATAATTGCTAGTCCACCAACAATTCCAACTATAATCCCAATCCTTGACTTATGAGAAGTGCCTGCCAAGGAAGGAAAATACCAAAAATCAGCAATTAACTTCTCGAGGGGGAAAAAAATAAAGAAATTTTGTAGCAACGATAACGGATTGTAATAGTGTCGTAGTAATGGAATAGCTAATCAAATTACCTGAATCATTGTTATCGGATTCACAACGGTGGGGAAAATTCACCCCACAGTTTAAGTGGTTTCCTGTGAAACTGAAACAAGAAATTGCAGAACAAATTATGTGAATCTGCGAGAGGGAGAGAAAGCAAATAAGCAGAAGCATATAAATAAACAGCATGCAACATCCTGTGACATATTCTTCCACAATTAATAGTTCAACTAGAATCAAACAATGTTGTTCATACTTGTATTTTGGAGTTTGGAACAAACGCTCTGGAATTTGACCGCTCAAGTTATTCGAATCAAGCAGACTGCAAAATGTAAAGAAAGACATGAAAATGTCTGAGAATAGGGTTTATCTTTTTAATGACAGGTATTCTTTTAGAAATACTATTGGCTAATGAAGTATGGAGTCATATACCGCTGTCGAGACACAAAAGAAACTTGGGGATTTATTACTTGGATTATATTAGCATCTTATTTTCATACTCGAACAAATAAAAACTTTAGAATATTTCAATCATTCAATTGCTTATAGACATCATAAAGCATATAACCACTTACATATTGATCAAGCTATTGAGACCAGATAGTGATTCAGGGATACCTCCACTGAGATTGTTTTGACTTAGTGTCCTGCTCAAATAAGAAAATAGCTTCTAAATCTACTGATGAAATATGCAGAGATGTAATATATAATGCAAAGAAAAAGGACAGCATGTGATTTAGATGGGATGTAACTTACAAAAATTGTAGCCTTTTCAGATCACCAAGTGAAGATGGTATTTCTCCAATTAAATGATTGTTTTCCAAATCTAAGCTTGTTAAACTTGACAAATTTCCAAATTCTCTTGGTATATCACCGGTTATGCCATTTCCTTTCAATGTTCTGCAATGATGAACTTAACATAGATCAGTGCTGTAATCAAGGGAACTGGATTGCCTACTTTTAATTAACAAGAGTCGAATTCCCATGTAAAGGGAATTCCCATGTAAAGGTATGTCCCTGAACTCCACATTTATACATAAGCTACAACAGCATAGACTGCCAAATTCACAAAATATCAAAGTGTCATTGCAGAAAGTTGAACATAGAATTTGCATCTCTCCCAATCAACAGTTTCTTATCAAACTAGAAGTGACCTACGAATAACTTTCCTATATGACTGAAAGGTTCTCATATGATCTTTCTGTGTGCCCTTGTCTTCACAAGAACTTCAGACAGTTCGTAGATTCTCCAAGAAACAGGGACCTTGATAAAAGCAGTTCTAAATATCTTGTCAGGCAAACCAACTTAAATTGTTTGGTTCTGTTAGAGAACAACACAATAGAAGTTGATGAAGCTTATGATACACCACAGAATAAAGCTAGTTTATAGGAGAAGTTGGCTTCTTGTCAATGGAACAATTGTTATTTTGACACTATCTCGAATTTGAACTTACTTGAACTTGTGTTGTGATTAACAATTAAGGAACATGATTTGTGGTTTGCATGTTTTCAATGCTATAAAAGTTCACAATGATGAGAAAATATCTCATGAAAAAGATAGCAGCCACTGACAAAACAAAATGCATTAGCACATAATCTCATTTTAGCAAACAATTCCATACTTACAATGTAGTAAGAGTCTTTAGGACTCCTATCCCTGGGGACAATGTGCCTGAACAATTCATTCCAGACAATGTTCTGCAAAACAGCAAACCCCCACATACGATAAAATTCAAATAAGCTAGACCAGAAAATATATTGTGTTGATACTGAGGTTCTGAAATAAATGTCCTAACACAGTCAAAGAGATTGTACTGCATAAAAACTTACACAGAAGTGACAAAATTATTACTGTCACAAATGATATTTGACCAAGTGCAGGGATTAACTTGATTTTGGTTCCAGTCACGTAATTGATCTGATGGAGCCTTAATTGAAACCTTCAATGCATAAAGTGCATCACCTGAAACCAGTAATGCGAGCATTTTCCACCTAATCAGTCAACCATCAAACTGCAATCTAGTTATATTGAAAGAAGTAATTAATCCAATATGTTAATGAAGAAGATTGATTTTAAAGATCATGATATCTGCATCTTTGTCAATGGTCAAAAGCAGATATCTGATATGGAGAACCAAAAGTAGAGGCAGAAATGAGAAGGATCAATAATACTAGATAATAAGACCAAAGCCAGCCAATAAGTAATACATTTGCCTAACAACAGAACGTGCACAAAGTTTTTACTTATACACATGTTTATAGTTTGATGAAGAAACAGGAAATATGGTTTCTCTTGACCAATTTTTTGCTTCAGACGTTTGGTCCTTTTATTATCAGATATAAAAAGTTCATTCCTGACAAACATTTTTTAGTTGACTTTGTTAACAGAGAAATAAACACTCTATAATCTAAGCATCTTTGTCACTGAAGAATAAGTAAGCTTACCTATATTTACAGAGACATAATTGTACAAAGAGACTTGAATAATCACAATCTTACCAGAGAAGCTTTAAACATCATTTTTGATGCTCTGGTCTTCTCAATTGGTATCATTCATATACAGTAATGGTGACATCAAAACAAACATATGCTATATCCTCTGAACAGAAATACTGATTTTATGCAAACAGTGTCATTATCCGAATAGTTAGAGGTCTTGTAAATTCTAGTACAGATTGCATTTTAGGTGAAACCATTGTACCTTGTGAATCAGACCTTACAGTGGTATGCAACCACATCAGTGTTACAGCTGCGACAAACAGTTTCATCCCGAATACAACTGACTGACTCATCAAATGAAAGCATAATACAAACGATGAAGCCAGAAGATACGAGTGAAGTTCATATCTGCAAAAAGACCCCAACTTTTAATTGCATCCATACGATGATACAATAAGGATCAGGGGATAAAACTCAATTACAAAAGATAGCAAAAGCTTTGACAACAAGCTTACAGAGTTAGGCACCGAAACGTTGCACTTGCCTGTGTGAACCTTCATCGATGTCAATAACATCCTCTACTGGCCTATATGGCAGTCCGAAGAGACAAAGTGAGATGAGAAACTTGTTATCTGAGAGCTAGTAGCCAGATTACCTATGTGTACCTCAATTTAAGTTAGTACAACTGCCTAACTGTCATTCTTTCTCGAATTGAGAGGAGAAAATAAGTCAGAAACAACTGGGGGAAATGAATACCACAAGCACTAAGCAGTAGTTTTCCGGTTTTAACAAAGAGAAGTTGTAACTATTCACAAGGTTCTTCGAAAATTATAGATTACATCCTTCGCTAAAAGGTCCAACACTTGAATGAATTCTGAAAAGGAAACAAATTTCATTCGGTACTTGCCGTTAGCTACAGCTGCATTTAGCTCTTAATAACGGACAATTTAATGCAAAACCAAATTTCCCAGAGAGAAGTAGAGCAAAAGAAACAAAAACACGATCTGAAATGGAAGTAGAGCAAAAGAAACACAAAACACAATCTGAAATGGAAGGAAAAGAAAAAAGGCACGAACTTTTGGCCACGGAGGTTCCTACAACTTATTATCAAGTGATCAAAGAATTCCACTTTTGGTAGACAAGAGACATGGGTCAAATTAGAGAAAAATTACATGTATCATTTTTGCTTTCCCAGCAAGGACATGCCTAAAAGCATGATGGCATCCTTCAAAACGAAGAACCCAAATCCAAAACAGGAAGCACCCTCGAGGCTACTTTTGAGTTTTAAGAAACAGAAGTTAAAAGTGGAAAAAAGATGTTACCTTTCATGGAAGAATCAGGCTGGAGAAGAAAGATTACAGATTTCTCAAGTGGGTGGTACAAAAAACAGGCTGGAGAGGAAGGAGGAGCAGTTCTCTCAAAAGGGTAAAAGCAATTGATAAGATTTCATTGAATCAGCAAATCAGAATTGGATCTTTCTTTGCTTTTGAGGTTTTTTAGCTGTCAAGGGCTGTGAACCAAAGTGTTTTCCCCCAGTGCTTCAATCAGTTTTTACTGTTTTAACAACCCAAAATCTAAAGCCAAAAAGAAAAAAGTTGTGCCATCTTCTAGTTTCTGGTCATTTATCTACCATACTTCCATTTCTTGATTTTCCAACTTATTTTTGTCTGCAAGCTTCTAAGAAAGACTTTAACATGACAGATTGACACTTCTTGAATTCTTAATGAATCATTCCTTTTTGAATCTAATCCAATCCATTTCTACTGTTTCATCAACTCTGTAGACTTCTGTCATTTTTCTCACCAATTTACCCCAAAATTCCTCCTTGTAAGAGTGACAGATACCATCTAAGTGCAGCTTCCATGCCCTTTCATCTGAGAAATGGAATTCCCAAATAAAATAACATACTAATTTCAACATTTTGTTAATTTTTAATTAATCTACACACTCAAAACTTAAATCTTTAACCAAATGATTAAAGGTCAGAACGCGACCAATAGCCTCCTCCCACTTGAGTAAAGTTTGGCAGTGCCCATTATAAGATGACTCAAGTGTTAAAAAAGGATTTTATCACATAAAAAATTTGTGTTAAGTTCATATTTTTATTTGTGTTAATTATGTTATTTTATTAAATAATTCATAAATTTTAATATATTTAAATTTTATTTAATACCATTTAAAGGTTCATAAAATTTATTTTCTCATTAAAAAAAGAATTTGATATTACTTTCTCGCTATTTTTCATTGCCTAAATACATATTTAAGCATAAATCAACCTTTCTCAAGTAAAATCAGTAATATTTTGGTATTTTTAATTTTTAATCCCATCAATTATATAAATAATTGTTATAGTTACAAAGCAACTCCACCACTTACTTCATGTGGAGCGGAAGAAAAATATCAATTATATGCAACCATTTTTTAATAACTTTTGCATTTTACAAAAGGTAATAAAAAAGTAAATTTATTAGTTGCTTTAAATTTTATTTTATTCAATTTTGTTAATTATTTTTAAATAATTATAAAATTTATAGTTATTACTTTTAATATTATAAAATAAATTATTAAATACAAGCAATAAATATAATTTTATTCTTCAACCCTTTTTCATATAGTAAAAATAGTAATTAAGCAATATATATTTTAACTAATTAATTTTAAAAATCATCAAAAAAGCAAACTTAACACGGATATTTATAGGCAAAAATATATTTAATTTTCTTATATTTTATCTCTTAATACGTTATGCACCCTTTTATTTTAAAAATAAACTTATTACTTCTTTTGATCACCGATGAAAACAGTGATTTTACAATTTCTAGTCCTCGGCTTCACGCCTTTTTGATGTTGTTGCATGGAAAGGTACTTAATTACATCTTAATCATAGATAAATAAGATGATTAGACATTATCGTGATGACTTAAGCAGGAAGACAAAATCCTTTTCGCTTGTTGAAAGAAGTCAATTTGTTATTATCACTACATATTTTGCCTCAGTATAATAATATGTTCATTAAAATAAAAATTAAATTCAATTTCATTATTAACAATTAAGCTCAAATTTAAGTATTTTCAATTAATCGTTAACCTAAACTGTTTAGACTTAGATTAATTTAAAACTCAACACTTATAAATAAAACGCCGTCATTTTATTTAGAAAAGTTAAATCTTAATCGGTAAATATACCTTAATTTCACAAATTCATATTATTATAAATATCATAAACAAGTGGCCTGTGGGTAACGGAAGTACGCAGGCTGTGTAGATCACTTCCAAGTCATGATTCGTGAACCATTTATGACCAAAAAGAAAAGGTCATTTTCTCGAATCTGTGGGGATTAGGGACAAGGAATTCCACCACGGACAGCTGAAATGTGTGTCTCATGTCTGGTTTCCATTTTAAAAAATCGTAATATTAATATGCTACGTGGGTTTTAAGCAATAATTAAAAAATTAAAAAATTTAATCCAATTAGTTAATAATTTTATCATTAAAAATTAATTAACACAATTTTACAAATTAATAAAATTTCATAAATCATAATAAATCAATTAATTTTTATCACAGGTTTTTTCTCTAATTAAATTTTAATTTTTCGATATTTTATGACAATATAATATTAAAAAAATTATTTGAAAATAAATTTTCAACTAATTAAGATAAAAATACGTACTATTAAATCTCTGCAAATTTTACGAATTAGTGAGATTTATATTAGGTGTTGTTTTTTATTATTTTTACTATTTATTTTAATTTTTAGACGAAAATTTAAAATATTGGTTGCTAGTCATAATTAAGGGGGGCTAATGAAAACAATTGATCTTGTCAAGGGAGGAATCATTCAGCACTGAAAAGAGTGGTTGAGGCTGCTTGTAGCAGTCAAAGTAGGGCTTGGTCTTTCTTTGACTTCGAGGATCATTTTTTTAATGTTAGCCGACACGTGAGTCCCAATTTTTTAATGAAAGTTAGTTAGTACAGAATGAAGATTGGAGGAGAGAGAATTGGAACTTATACAAATAGGACTTGGAGTTGGAACATATACAAGTCACGACTCCTCACTACAATGTAAATAGTTTACCTTACCTTGAAATAAGGTTATTTTGAACTACTCGAGTAAATTCAAACTGAATTTCGAACTAGATACAAATATTTTCAGAGAGCCTCAAGTTAGGTTAAATCGGAAATTACCTAACTCAGAGCTTGAGCCCTAGCTTGAATAGGCCCAATCTGACCTGATTTATTTTGACATTCATCCTTAATTACATCTAAACCCAAATCAATTTTATTAGATTTATAAGTGACCGCAATCTAATAATAAGATTAATCACTTAAATCTCATCATTAGACTAAAAATAACAAACTTGTGAAATATTCCTGATAAATTCAAAACAATTAGGGATCTTATAAATAAATGCCAAATGTCTCTAAAATCTAACTAGACTAGCTTGCAACTTATACTCTCGCTACATCTCTAATATCTTAAACCTCCTTTGAAAATAGATAACACAAGCTAATGCATACTAATTCAGAAAAATCATAAAATAAAAAAAATAAAAAAGCACACTTCCACTATTTTATATGCAAGCATGTTCACAAGGTTGCACATTTAAACTTCATCTTCCTCTAAATTATCTATTAAGAAATGCAAAATGTATAATTTTCAATTTTATAAAACACAATAGCACATTCACCACCGATCACAAATAAAGTACACCCTATATTTATTGGAGATAAATATTAAATAATACATCATAACTAATAAAAAATATTTTTATTTCATTTTAACACCAAATAATAGGTTTCAATATAGTCCAATGATATATAGCCAATTTTGGCATTGAACAATAAGTCTTGATCAACTAATACATATTACACATATCACGTTACAACAAACAACAACAACAACAACAACAACAACAACAACAACAAAAAAATAATAATAATAATAATAATAATAATAATAATAATAATATATTAAAAATTTTATTTAAAAGGGTATAAAAATACAAAGTTTTACTCTTATTTTACATGTTTACAATATACAATTTGAAATTTTAAT
>JANZXR010000172.1:1923421-1937131 GCA_027575705.1 Erythroxylum echinodendron
GAAATTAATTTCTTATTGTTATTGTTATTATTATTATTTGTTAACTTTTTTACTAATACAAATCATTCATTTTAAAATAATCAATGAATTATATATTTCCAATCATATTATATTTTTAGTCATTGACAATATTTTTATGTTCTGTCAGCTACAACCAAACACATTTTTGTTCTCGAGACGGAGACAGTTTTATCTTTTTTATCCATCACAACTAAACACCTCATTGTCTCCAATTTTTGTTCTGTTCTGTTTTCAAATTTTTGTCTCGTTCCGTCTCTGTATATTGGAGACAGTAACCAAATGCAGCGATATAACACGTTTAATCAATTCCAAAAATGATTGCTCCTATCTTAGAGTTTTAATGTGTTTGTCATCACTCAGATTCAGCAGTCAAAACTTCACCTTCCATAGTTATCAATTATGACCGATAGAAAATACATAGACCTCTAAAAAACACGTAAGTGAAAGTTACTCATGTAAGAAGATCAACATGCAATCCTCTTTAAACAAGAAAGACAAAAATTGGACCTTACATGGTTTCCAGCAGAATTCCTATAGCATTTGAACGCCTGCAAATGGTTTGTTCCACTCGTTCCCAGTTCTTTAATGACTTATCAACCCATCTCCGCCTCCTACGGCGGACTTCAACTTCCGACTAGTACCCATTCCATGTGTTCTCTTGAGAACCTTCCAACTTGAAAAACCGAAGGGGGATAATTATTTCATAAACTTTCCGCAAACTTATTTGGCACCAACAATATAAAAACAATAAAAACCAAAATAATAAAAACACCAGATTAGGCACACCTTGCCTACGTCTACGGGGGCCTCACTCAGCTTAATCACTTTCACAAAAGTACAATAGTTTTACTCAAGGCTTTACTGCGCCGACACCGCTCAACCCTTGACACTATCTCTCAATCTCACTTCTCATGAAAGATTTTCACACCCAGTAGTACGACCACCTCGTACTAACCTCGATAGAGGATTTTTCTAACTACTTTCACTCAAGGTAATAATAAATAAAAATATCTCAAGTGTTTAATCAACAGAAAATTAAGTAACAAAATACTTAGAGATTTATGAAGACTTCCCTATAGATTTGTCTGCTCCAAATCTCCGCAATGAACTGTCTTCACGGAGATTGATCACGTGCTCCTAAGAAAAACAATGTGTATCACCCACTATCGTAGAAACTCACTGCATATAGATATTACGACACGTTTCTGCTTGCTGGAAAAATAAAGATGCGGACTGTGCACTACCAACCCAACAAAAACACCAACCTCCGATTGCTAAGCCTCCAAAATAGAAAACGCAACACCCAGCCAACTAACCTTTCGACACGCACACTCACTTACGTATAGATCACTGCATGTTTTGTTTTCAGCAAACCAAATCTTCAACACCCCCACGTGTGCGCAACCAACAGCTACCAAAGAGAGACCAAAATCAATGTATATGATCAACGTGTGTGCAACCCACTCAAATTTTTTTCACCTCTGTTCTTCACCTCTGTTCGTGACTCACATAACAACACAAAACCCATGCTAACGCAAATCAGTTGTGGCTCACCATTAACTAGAATAATCACATCCGTATATGTTTTAGACTCCAATTTCAAAACTCACACAATTAACTAGAATAATCACATCCGTATATGTTTCAGACTCCAATTTCAAACTTACACAAAATCTTCATATCTTTTTATCCATTTTAAACATAACTTGCTCCTTAATCAGTCCCACTTAAATTCAAACATACAACAACCTTATCCTTTTAATTTCATCAGTCCACTTCTTATTTTTAACCCCACTATAATTTATATCTTATATGTCCAATTAAAAATGCCAAAATTAAATAAAAAATATATCTCATATATCCTAGCAATCTCCCCCTTTTTGGCATTTTTGTCACAACTCTAGAACCCCACATAAATAATTATAATTGGACATTTAAAGATGAAATTCACAATGCTCCCCCTTAATCAAACATCAAGTTCCAAAGAGCACTAATCATCCAAATTTCTCCCCCTTGGGACAAAAAGATGCCAAAAAGTACGTCAAATAGTCACGCCTATATCTTAAAATCTCCCCCTGAATGGAACATTCTTTATAAACAATTGGATGTCTCCCTCTTGGAACAAAACTTATCATAATAATCACCAATAGATGTAGCAGAAGAATCATAAGTACTCCAAGAAGAAAAATTACCATCATTCAAAACACTAAGAGATATGCCCGAAAGATAGAAAAATACCCGAGAGAGATCCATACCAATGAGAGAGCTGAAGCGTCTTCGGTGGAGCCAAATAAAAGTCACAATGCTAACTACTAAAAAGATGAGACTACACCACTCAACCCTTGACACTATCTTTCAACCTCACTTCCTGTGAAAGATTTTCACACTCAATAGTACGACCGCCTCTTACTAACCTCGACAGAGGATTTTTCTAACTACTTTCACTCAAAGTAATAATAAAGAAAAATATCTTGTGTTTAATCAACATAAATTAAGCAACAAACTACTTAGAGATTCATGAAAACTTCCCTATAGATTTGTCTCCTCCAAATAACTCCGCAATGAGCTGTCTTCACAGAGATTGATCATGTGCTCCCAAGAAAAACAATGTGTATCACCCACTACCACAGAAACTCACTGAATATAGATATTACGATACGTTTCTGCTTGCTGGAAAAATAAAGATGCGGACTGTGCACTGCCAACCCAACAAAAACGCCAACCTCCGATTGCTAAGCCTCCAAAACAGAAAACGCAACACCCAGCCAACTAACCCTTGGACACGCACACTCACTCAAGTATAGATCACTGCATATTTTGTTTTCAGCAAACCAAAGCTTTAACACCCCTACGTGTGTGCGACCAACAGCTGCCAAAGAGAGACCAAAATCAATGTATATGATCAACGTGTGTGCAGCCCACTCAAATTTTTTTCACCTCTGTTCGTGACTCACACAACAACACAAAACCCATGCTACCGTAAATCAGTTGTGGCTCACCATTAACTAGAATAATCACATCCGTATATGTTTTAGACTCCAATTTCAAAACTAACACAATTAACTAGAATAATCACATCCGTATATGTTTCAGACTCCAATTTCAAACTCACACAAAATCTTCATATCTTTTTATCCATTTTAAACACAATCTGCTCCTTAATCAGTCCCACTAAAATTCAAACTTGCAACAACCTCATCCTTTTAATTTCATCAGTTCACCTCTTATTTTTAACCTCACTATAATTTATATCTTATATGTCCAATTAAAAATGCCAAAATTAAATAAAAGATATACCTCATAAATCCTAACACTTCTTTTATGTTACAAAATCCCATCGAACATAATTGACAAAACGCCATTGAAGACACTGAAACTTCACTTCTACTTTCATTTACAGTTTCTCCCACACACAAAAGCCTAACAATGAAACTCCAGTCATATTGCAATGTTCGATATCTAAATAACTCATCATCTAACTAGTACACATGTTAATGGAGACCGCGCGCGAATTCTCACTATTTCTGTTGCAAATCGAGTAATAAGCAAACTAGAACATGAAAATATTGAAAAGAAAATTAAGTTGAACTTGTTAACGAGAAGATTGTCTTACCGATCATAATAATATAATTCGTAATCCGTATTTTAACATCCTGATCTACGAACATATTCTCCATTATAAGAAGAATTAGATGCCAATGAATTAGAAACTTTATTCTCTGTTTTCTTTCTTAGCCAATGACCAAGTATGACATAGTACGTGGACCACATTTCACAACCTTTTCTGCTTCCGCCTTAAAAAAAAAAAAAAAGAGGCTTTTCCTTCGTTAGAAAGCAACCACCAAAAAAAAAAAAAAAGAAGAGGAAAAGAAAGCGCCATATAGGAAAAAGCCTCTGTGTCAACCAGCCCTTTCAATGAAGACGAGGACTCCTACAAGACCTAACCACGTATTCCCTGCAAACGTGGATGAATAATTAGAGACCAAACATCTATTTATATTCAACTAAGACATGTCTCTAATCAAGAAATTAACCTTAATCTTATATTTATTACATCAAAAAAGGAAAGCTTACAGGAAAATAGATAAGAGGAACTCCAAGCAAGTCCCTGCTCCAGGGTATAGCCATTGCAATCAGTAGTCGAATTGACTCCATTGTTGCACAAGCACAGAAATGAATCTGTAGGACCAAACCCACATGCACCACCACTGTTCTCGCAAGTGTTACACTTATTATCTAGGTTAAAATCATCGAATGCCCCATTTCTGTACTCCACAGCCACCCCAAACTCCCATCTTGAGGGGTCGGTTGGTGAATCCTGAAGCGAAACAATCGAAGCAAACCCGGAACATTTGAGGGCTCGGAGATCAAGTTCACCTTTACTGTCAAAATTAGCCGGAGAGTACACACAACAAGTGTTTGTGGGAGGAAAAAGTGGCAAACCCAGTGAAACCACAGATGGGCAAGTGTAAATGGAGGCACAGAGGTTAGAGGAGGAAGAGTCACAGACCGGCGAGCCCTTGATGGAGAGGGCGGTGGTCGGCGGCTGACATGACAGGAGCAGAAAAGTTGATGGACCGAGCTGAAATGGGCTAGCCCAGTCGAGGCCGAAGATGGAGGCCGATTGATGCATGGAACTGCATGAAGACATTGAAGTAGGGTTGATGACAAAGCTTGAGGTGTCGTAGGATATGGAGGTGATAGGGTAGGAGCCTGTGTGGGTGGTGAGGAGAAGCTGGTTGCCGTCGGGTGAACATGTCACATAAGGGTGGAACCGCGGCGAACCGCAGCCGTAGGTGGTGCCAAATGGGTACTTGACCTGTAGAGAGCCACACTTGGTCTGACATGGCGACTCTGTGGCTAGTGTTGGGTAGGAAGTCATGAAGAAGATGATCGAACCGATGATGAACATGTCGGAGAATGGTTGTTCCATCAGAAAAGGTCGAGAAAGGCGGATGTGAAAGAAGAGTAATGGACGTATGTTCGCTTTGTAATTGGCAAGAACACTTTTATCATCTATCAGATAGATAGATTCCAGTAAAATTAATTTTTTTAATTTATTAGAGTTAAAATAATAATAATTACGATTCATAATGTTCTTTTTACTAACAGTAATATAAATTTAATTTTGAAATTATATTTTTATGTTTAGTTTGTTTCTTTTCTAATTATACCTATTATATTTTTATATTTAGAATACTTATAGTTGAAGTACTTATTTTAAATAAAATTGTGATATGTATTAAATACGACATTTATGTTTTTTTTCCTATCTATTGATTAAAAATGAATATATTAAAGGATTTATAAATGGTAAGGGCTAATTAATCAAATGACTAATTCTAGTCGTTTTAATAATAGTTAGACCTAAGCCTAATTTTTGTTAACAATTTCTACACTATATCTATATTAAAAATTCTAATATAGTATCAGAGCATACCTGGTCTGGATTTTTACCGTTGCGTTTATTTTAAGTTTAGAAAAAAAATTGGCATCCATAAATATATAGGGATGTTAATAGGTCAGGTGGCTCGGAGCCTAGTCCAAGTATCCAACCCAACCTTATATATATATTTAAAAAATTAAAAAACGATGTCGTTTTTTAAGTTTCGGTAGCTCAAACAATTTTAGCCTATGATTCGGTCAATTCAGGCTAAAATCGGGCCAGATTAGGCATGACAAAATTGACATTCCTACAAATATATAACAACAATAACACCTAGTCAGCTTCCATTACATATAAACTAATCAATAATGGTAACTATTCTAGTCATTTTAATAATGGTTGGACTTAAACTCAATTCTTGTTAATGTACTCCACATTCTATCTATATTAAAAATTCTAATATGTACTCTGTAATTATATAGAGTAATCAAAACATTAATTTAGTTATATAGTATTGACATGACTGACCCAAAATAGTAATCATATGTAGACATGGAATTCAAAAGCAAAAAATATTTAATTGCGAAATTTGGTTAACTAAAGCATTTGCTAGTCACCAATAAGTTCCTCCATCTAAAATAAACTAAAAGCTACTTCTCGACTTGTAAGCTACTCATTCATATAAAGTATATGAACTTGTCTGATTTCTTTTTAGGTAAAGGAAAAGGTCCTTTTGATATGTAAGAGTGACCTAATTTATTTCAATTTCTCATTTAAGACTCTCTTTTATAGGAGGTCTTGAGTTCGAGTCACCAAACAGGAAGAAAGAGGGAAATTTTTTTCTATTGATGATCCTCTAGCTTCTTAAGCATGCTTCTTGGTCGGATCAATTACAGATGTCTCGCTTCTAGCGTCAGTATAGAATTTAGAGCTATTAGGAAATCTGTAATTGATGGGAACCTGATGTTGAGCAGGGCCAGTGATCAATCAGCAGTTGACCAATCAGTACATGACGACTCTTTGTGCACAGAAATGTACAGGTTACGTAGAAACTTGCGAGATTTTGGAGTTCCAGATTTACCTCCTCTAAAACTCTTGGGGTGAGATGTTTGGGGTTTAGGAATAGTCCGACGAAGCTGAAATACCTAATGTATATATCAAAAAAGGTCATTTTGAAAGATTGTATCTAAAATTCATTTTTAATTAATAATTTCTTTTATAGTTAATGATCCATAACGAGTGTTTTCATGAAACGAACACGTGACTTTTTAATTACAAAAAAGTAACTTTAATTGTTGCTCCAAAGTTGCGTATATCATCACTAATTCGAGCTTTGTGCATTCAATTCGTTAACCTTTTTCCTTCAATTCACCCAATAACAAAATGATTATATAAAAAAATAAACTCATTTTGTATATTAAAGAAGTTAAAATTTGGGCAAAATTTTTAAAAATATGGGCAAAATTTAAAAATATTGAACTTGTTGAGGCGAAATTTAAAAATATTAAAAATATGGGCAAAATTTAAAAATATTGAACTTCTCAAGTTCTTTGAGATAAAAAAAGTAATGAAAAGTAGCAAAAAGTCGTACTAAGAGCATTAAGGCCCTTGCCAGATAATCCGAATCGCTTAAGATTGTCTTGTAGCTGACTGGAGCAACAAAACGTAGACCTTTGGGTTCAAACGTAATCGGACGGCGTACAAATGAGTTTAACTAAACCGAGCACAGGGGTAGTGAAAGTAGGCGATAAAACCCCTGACTCTAACAATAAAAAACAGTGTGTTTTCTTTCTTTCATTTTCCAGTGAGAAAGCTCTAGCCTCATCCTCCACACAACCTGCCTCTGTGCTTCGTTCCCGTTCTTCGCTCTCTCCGTTTCTCTCTCTAGGGAGAAGAAGAATTGGTTGAGACTTGAAGAGAACAGGAGCACAAACCAGGTTTGTTTCGTTGATATGTACTGCCTTGCTCTTCAACTGCCCTAATTTTTGGCGCTTTAAGTGTGGAAGATGAGATTTCATTGCTTTTCCTTTTTGTTTGCTCTTTTTCAATACGTTCTATGGCTGTCTTTAGTCTTTTTACTGTTTTCTCCGTTAGGTTACTGAGAACTATGTACTCATTCGTGTTTGTGTAGTTCAAATTACATGCGGCTTTGTTCTGGGGCTTTGTTCTGGGTTATTATTATTGGCCAACTAAGGTTTTGGTGGTTCTTTTGCTATGTTTTTATTGTTAGAGTTAAAACCCTAGTAGGCAATTTGTTGGTATTGTGGTAATAAAACTGTCATTTCTGCCTTTTGAAACTAATTTTATATAGTTTTGGTTTGAAAAGCTCGGTGAAATGCTAGAAATATGAAGTTAAATGGAATGAAATGTTGGGAGTTATCTATCTAAAAGAAATAAAAGCGCAATGTAAAATTGATGTTCCGGCCATTTTGAATGAAACGACCTTCTATTTCGTAACAAGATGTTGAGTATAAAGACTGGAAAGAAATATTGTTGATGAGGGAGGTTGTTTTCCTTTCCAGGGTTTAACTGTTGCCAAACAAAGTTGTTTTAATCTATGAAGTGTTTGTCAAACTTTCTTTGCTTTTCACTGATTTTGTCAATGTCATTTGCTGACAAATTATCTTTGGACAGCGCTGAAAGATATAATTTGTTATCAACATGAAGACCACAACTGGATTTCTGTTTAAGCGCCCAAATTGGCCTTATTGCTGTCTCAAAATTAACAGCACAGCCCTTGTGTTATCAATACTTAAATTTCTGTTTAATCTTTGCACGGTGTACAGAATTTTCTAATTTCCTAAAGGCAATAGCCATTATGTGTGGATTTCACTCTTTTGCAACCTGTACTTGCAGTGTGCGGAGACACATGTTAGACAGCATCTTCCATTGTATTATGCTGTTGCTGGTGAATTGAATCTCAGAATTTATCTCTTCTTTAGGTTGAATAGCATATCAAGTGTAAATTAATCACACTGGACCTTTCACTTGCTGAAAGAATTCTTTTGGATGGCCATTATACCAAGTGGGAGCACATCGGTTGCTCAATGGGGTTTCTGTCCACAGTTGATGATACGTTCTTATCTGCCAAATAAGATGGTGACCTCTCAATACTGGTCAGCATGCCCTCTTCAATCTCTCTGTTTCTCTCTCTCTCCTCTCTCTCCCACACACACAAGAACACACGAATGCACCACCCACCCAAGAATTTGAAGCACCAAACTAGGTAGTTTTGTTTGAAAGTTATTGCTGGCAGCATATGTTTCCAAATTGAAATTCTTGACTTTCGTAGTTGAATATCACAAGTAACAATATGTATGCAAGTCTCTTGAGGATAAGTCTATTGGCTTTTAGCATCAAAATGTTCCAATTTCCTTCAATTGTGATCGTAATTGTTTTTGTTCCCAGTAGTTTGTTGCCTTCACATTTGTGTGTTTTCCATCTATGCTTTCCTTACATTTTGTGTTATAAATAACCTTCATAATTTCATATTCTTACCGTTATTATTGTCAATTCTTTCATTTTGATGATTTTTGTGATTACCTGAACTATACCTGGTTGCACAAATAATCATCATTAAGATTTTATACTGCTTCCAAACCTTTTTGCAGCCCTCAAAACAGGATGAGCTATCTGGCAGCACCGAGTTCAAGCTTATTTTCACGGGATTCGCTCCCTATTTTTTCTGTCATGGGGCCATCACGAACTTCTTATCGTAGTAGGGGAGCTCGGCTTATAGTTAGAGCTGATACTGTGAGTCTAACTGTACATGATGTGTGTTCACCTTTGTGGAAAAATGCTATGGATGTCCGGAAGAGGCATTAACTATTGAATTGGTTTCCAAGACCTTATGTACTTGGCAAAATACTTCCATTAGGAGAATTCTTTTACTTACCTAGAAGTCTTGTTTACAATTGTTCACAACAAGAACCCTTTTTATTGTTGTTTATTTGTCTAAGAGGTAGTATTCTCTCTTTCGCAGGACTACTATTCTGTTCTTGGAGTGTCCAAAAATGCAAGTAAATCTGAAATTAAGAGTGGTATGTGCTTCCCTTGCCATTGTTTATTATGACCAACTTGTTCTTGATATTCTGAGTACAGAAATCATATTGGTTGATGAATCGATAAATTTTTTTTCTTTGTGCCACCCCACGCTTGTTGCTCACTGAAAATTTCTTTCTTTGTCATTGATAGGTCTGATAGTTTAGAATGGTTGAAAGGAGTTGATTGTTATGATAGACAGTTAATTCCACAGATTTGAATTTACCATTTTTTGTTGCTGTGTTAAAGAGTTTATGTATCTAGTATAACAATATTATTTATTTTGCTATTATTCTTTGGATGGATTTTTTATATTCTTGAGATCGCAAAATTTCTTATACTTCATTGTTTCCAGCTTATCGGAAGCTTGCTAGGAATTATCATCCTGATGTAAATAAGTAAGTTGATCTTCTATTGAAGCCTTACTGTATTTTTTATACATCTTTTGAACCTTGTTTTATTTTTCTTACGTTATCAATTTACTTCTTTGGTGTATTTTACATTGATTATTATTTAACTAAATATGAAACAACTTTCCATGTTTTTCATTTTAAATGTTTGAAACTGAGGAATCAACCCTCTTGTTGTTAATACCAATTTATTGATTAAATGCTTGCAGGAGAATGATGTTTGATTTAAATTTTCATTATCTGATAAGTCAGTTATAATCTTATTGATGTAGGTTGAAAGTTCATCAAATTTACTTATAAAATTTTAACATCAAATTTACTTATAAAATTTTAACTCAGTCTGTCATGTTCCAAAATTTTAGAACTGATGTCACATGCACTTGTTAGCATTTATTGTTTTAATGGGACTTATCAACAATTTTGGAACAATAAAAGGGATTGATTGTTCAAATTTGGATATAAGAAGTCTGTTTACTGGAAATGTAAAATATGATAATCTTTTTTGATAAAATCCTTTTTTATTAATTGCTAAAACTTTAATGAGAGTTGACTACACATAAGTAGTTATTCATAGTCCAAACCTTATCTATCCCTTGAGTTCATGCTAAAATGTACTAAATATTTTGTGCAAGAGATGAATTTTGTTACTAAATAAAGGGAATACTCGTTCGAGTTCGACCTTTAAAAAGATTGTTTTTCTTAAATCTTTCTCTTGCATTTAATCTTAAATAGATATTTAATATTGCTCTTGCATCCCAAAATTAAAGATGTACTATGAAAATATACCACTGCTCTTGATTAGTACTTGGCACTGGTGTTATCTATATATGATACAGACCAACTGATATATTATTATCTCTTGTGCTGTAGAGACCCTGGCGCAGAACAAAAATTTAAGGAAATTAGCAACGCATATGAGGTACAACTTGAGTCTTTAGGTCATACTGGTTTCGGGTTTATGAATGGTTGCAGCAGTTGTTCTTTATCTTTGTACTAAATTGATCTGAGCGTAAATTTATCGTGCAGGTCTTGTCAGATGATGAGAAACGATCTGTGTATGATAAGTATGGGGAGGCTGGTCTTAAAGGTGGTATGGGAATGGGGGTAAGTCGATTTGTAACATGTTGATTACCAACTAGGCTTTAGAAATTATATAAAGATTCCAACTTTGTTCTGCTTTCTCATGGTTGTATATGTGGCTTCAACTTGCCAGGATTTCAGCAACCCTTTTGATTTGTTTGAGTCACTATTTGAAGGAATGGGTGGCATGGGGGGTATGGGCATGGGAGGCAGAGCTTCCAGAAGTAGAGCTGTTGACGGCCAGGATGAATACTACAACCTCATCTTAACTTTTAAGGAAGCAGTTTTTGGAGTTGAAAAGGAAATTGAAATAACGCGACTTGAGAGCTGTGGGACTTGCAATGGCTCTGGTGCAAAGCCAGGGACAAAAGCATCCAAATGCAGTACATGTGGTGGGCAAGGGCAGGTTGTCTCATCTGCAAGGACTCCATTGGGTGTCTTCCAGCAGGTAATGGCTTGCTCTGCATGTGGCGGGACGGGTGAAGTTTTTACCCCTTGCAGCACATGCTCTGGTGATGGACGGGTGAGGAGAACAAAGCGCATTAGTTTGAAGGTTCCTCCTGGGGTGGACTCTGGTAGCCGTTTGAGGGTCCGATCTGAAGGGAACGCTGGAAGAAAAGGCGGGTCACCTGGTGACCTTTTTGTTGTCATTGATGTCATTCCTGACCCCATACTAAAACGTGATGATACCAATATCTTGTATACATGCAAAATATCATACATTGATGCAATTTTGGGTACTACAATTCAGGTGCCAACTGTGGATGGTACAGTCGATCTGAAGATTCCAGCAGGCACCCAGCCAAACACCACACTTGTAATGGCAAAGAAGGGAGTCCCCGTGCTAAACAAAAGCAACATGAGGGGTGATCAGTTGGTCCGTGTACAAGTCGAAATCCCGAAAAGATTAAGCAATGAAGAAAGAAAGCTTATTGAGGAGCTTGCAGATCTAAGCAAGGGGAAAACTGCAAGCAGTAGAAGATAGTTTGCCTAGGTATCGTGTTTATATTACTTGCCACAATCAATTCGTTTCATCCCTCTTGTGGATGCAAAGTTTTGACAACCTTGTTGCTTTGCAAATAGAAACATAACAGTTCTCAATCCTTTGAACTGCATATGGAGTAAGCAAATGTTTGTATTGGTAGGAAAAGGACCCATACTAGGTAAACATTGGGTAGGACATGAAGTTGGGACATATATTTTTTTCTGGTTTGTTCTGGAAGATGAACTTCACTTGCTTCTATATTGAATTTTGTGATAGGGCTACGATTTGTTTCGCAAAACTAACTTCTTGACTTTTGTGTTAATTTGATTATTATGGTCTAAAGACATGTGCCAATCAAGACCAACTTGAATCTCTTTCCTTTCCATACTTAAGTCAGTCAAGCTCAGAGTAGGTTTGACGGTAACTGAAAAACAAAAATATTAAGTTCAAGCTTAAGCTTGATTGGATTCAAACATTTGAGTTTCAGTTCGATTGAGTTCGAATATTTGAGTACGAGTCTAAATTTTAAAAAGCATATTTTAGTCCATTAATTTTAGGATTTTCATAATTAATAGGATTTAAATTTTTATTGATAAACTTAAGCTTGAAATTTTATTAAACCTAATTTTGATAATTAGAATTGATCCGTCTTCAGGTTTAGCTGGTCCTCACTGAGATTACATTCTTGCTCAAGTGCATATTGATTGACTTGCAAAACTGCAGTTCCTTTTTAAACTCTCAGTTCCATCAACACTCCTCAATCACAAAGTCATCACCGAAACGGATCACTAGTAAGTGCAAAAACAACTTCAAAAGTTCCATTGGAGACTTGCTGACTTGCACAGCACAGCTGCAAATTCATATACAGATGGAGTCCTGCTGCGCAAACTTGTACAACAAACAATGGTTCGAAATTTTAGATACTTCCACGTAAACTTAGTAAAATTTTATATTGGTTCCTGTGTTTCTGCTCCACGAAAGAGCTAAGAAGGTGCCATTTCAGGCCGCCATGACGTCGTGGTGTGTGTTCTTTTTGCTCAACTGGTCAAATATGCCGGGACTTCCACTGCATATAAATCTTTGACTAACTAATATACATATTGTTTCTTTCTCATCCACAATGCCGTGTTCATACAAAACAAGCGTCTGATTCTAACTGGACGTCCTAGACACTCCTGGTGCTTACATAACTAGCACGACCATTTCCTTGTCGTCCTTTACAGAGAACAAGGAACAGACGCATGTAGATACCAAGATTTCAACATAATAAGATGAGATGTTGGTCTAACATCTCAAGCTGGCTAAGATAATTCGATGTCATGATGGAGTTTTATCCTTGGTTCTATCTACAAAGCAATCTGTGACAAAGCAGAGCTAACTCAAACATTACGAGACTTATCTTTATAGATGATTTAGTTTATATTTATTTTCGATGTGAAGACAATTCCACTTATCTATATATTTTTTGCAGGTAACTATAGTTGATGATTGTCCATGAACATCCATGATTGAAGTTTCCAAAAGGAATGTCTATATGGCTGCCACTTGATAGGGATGATGGAAGCTGCCAATCATGATAAGATGGAAGAAACTCATGAAGAAAGACCTAGCAGCGTATGTGCACCATTTCTATAGGTTAAGACAAGCCATCATTTCAAAGTTCAAAGCCATTATCATCAACATTTCTACCAATTCTACTCGCAACAAATCACTCTAAATTAATTTAATTACAAGAGAAATATATATTTAAAAATAATTAATTAAAATTTAGCTATTAATTATTTTAC
>JANZXR010000172.1:1955331-1965959 GCA_027575705.1 Erythroxylum echinodendron
ATGCAATTAGTTCACATAACACCACAATTAATGCATTTAACTACCAATTGAGAACATAAAACACAACTCTTACCTATCAAGCTTCTAATTCTTCAATTCTTTAAACAATCACAAATTCACTTTCTTCCTCCCAACACCATACAAGAGACTCATCATCACTTGAGGGGGGTAAGAATTTGGTTGGATTTTTAATGGGCAAGAAAAAGCAAACAAAGAGGGAAAAGAGTAGAAAAAAATGAGCAAAATAGCAAGGAAGAAGGAGACCAACGAAGAAGGAGAAGAGAGCTACATATGAGAGAAAATTTTTCAAAGAAATGGAAGCATCGTGAATGACTAAGAAATAGAACTTTTAATACATGTATACATCATGGTGGCATGATAGGCAAGTGACACATGTCACTTGCCACATGTCCACCTTCAATTACTCACTTAATATCCTTCCAATTCAATTCCAATTTCTACTCCAATTTTTTCTCCAAACATTCCAATGGCTCAAATTAATAAATCCTAAAATCATGTATCTAATTTCCAGTGCCATTGGACAGTGCTTTTTCCTACCGGTAACCAGTCAGTCTGCCACTTGGCATTTTTTCCTAGTCCGAAAAAGTACTCCGAAATTTCCAGAAAAATTTCTAAAATTCTCAAAAAATTCAAAACTCATAAAGACACATTCCAATTTAAATTTTCAAGCACAAAAATCATATATTTCATAACAAATACGTTTATTAACAAATATACCGGGAAATGTCATGAATGCATGTACAATCATTACATATGCAAAATTCACTATTCAAGTGCATATATGAATGCATGAACATAGCTAAACAATTTTAAACACTCCTAATCCGTTCCAAATTACTATCTTACCCTTCCCATCGGTGATGGGATATTACAGAAAACGCTTCAGGTTAATGATTCATAGATGAAACAAATTGCTACTAGGTTGCTAAAATTAATATCTAATCTTTAACTCACTTAATATAAAAGAAAAAGACTGTAGGAGTGTATTGAACAACTTACGTAAAAACACAAATTCCTTTATTACTAATTTGTTAATAAATACAAGATAATATTTTTATAAAAATAAAAATACATAAAAATAAATTAAAATTTGATTTTTCACATTTATTTCTCATTATTATAGATAAAATTGTAATGATTGAATAAAATTATTCATCATATATTAAAAACTGTAGGAGCTAGTAGTTTCACAAACTTTCTAATTTTATCGTGTTTGTCTCTAGCACAAACAAAAAAATAAAAACAATCAGAAAAAAATAACAAATAATACCAAAAATTTAGTAACGTAGTTCATCATACCTTGCCTACATCTGCGGTGCCCTCACCCAGCTTAATACTTTCACCAAAGTACAATAGATTTACCTATAGCTTTAACGAGCTGACACTACCCAACCCTTGACACTATCTCTCAACCTCACCTCCCATGAAAGTTTTTTATAACCAATAACACGACCGACTCGTGTTAACCTCGTCAGAGAATTTTTCTAAGCAACTTTTAATGAAAAGATAATTAACAAAAAATAACTCAAGTGATGAATCAGCTAAGAATAAAAACATAATTCAATTGTGACAGAAAAGAAGACAACTTCCCAATCGGTTCAGCTCCTCCGAAATAGATCTGGAAATTATTCACTAGCTGGACTGACCCACGGCAACTCCAGAATCAGACTATGACTACTCAGTTTACAACCGACAGAACATACACGCAGTCCTTAAATAACTTCCAAGCAAAAACCAACATATAAAGAGAGAGACACTCCCAACCGTGTGCTACTCCAACAATCTAATGTCAAAAACAAGAGTCCTAAGGTTCTTCCCTCACGTAAATAATCCAGCTTCAACGATTCCAATTAAATCATGTGGGACACTACATACACCATCCACTCAAAAATCAAAAGACACTAATCTGTCTTTCATGCACAGCCATGGAGGACAAGTCTTGATTCAACAAACAATTAAATCATCGTGTATATCAAACCTAAAAAAAAACACAAACGCACCTTCAGTTGTGTTTTTCCAAAATACAATTAACACACTCTACGCAATTGACATACACCTACAAGATTCACGTCAATCATCATGGAGACATACACGATACACACCATAAAGAGCCACACTCCAACACATAAAACCAATTCACTTGATTCCTATCCCAAAATCTGGCAGTGTGCATATCAATCACCAATGTGATAATAATAGACTTCAATTTTATGTAGGATTCTTTCACAGCTATAAGTGTAGCAACCACATCTCTTTGAATCCAAGTCCAATTAATTCCTTTTACGTCCAATTAATAAATAAGATGCCAAAACTAAATAAAAAGATATATACTATATATCTTAACAATCTCCCCATTTTTGGCATTTTTGTCACAACTCTTAAGCTCTCCCTAAATAACGTAATTGGACATATAAATACTGAATCCACAATGCTCCCCCTCAATTTAAGATTCAATAGGCAATACAAGCACAAGTCAAGCATAAACAACAAACCACAGAAGATTAAATACAACTTCATTAAAGTCTTATATTCTCCCTCTTTGGGACAACATATGCCAAAAAGACTAATTCAAGGAGCACCAGGAAAGCGTAAAACTTGCTGTTTTAAGTGGCGAAGAGCATCAGTAGCCACTTGAATGATACCTTCAATCCTTTCAATTTCAATAAAGAGAGTTGCATAAGGATTGACAAAAGTCAGCCCCCAGACATCCGAGGAGCTTGATCTAGTGTACGGCAAATCCACTACCCGTGGTTGACGAAAAATCCTTAGAGAAATGTTCATTAAGGCCACCAACTCAAGTATACTCAACTCTATCCTGGGAACTTCATTGGCATATAAAAATTGAGAGATTAAGCATGGAAAATATAGTAAAGAATATGGCTTGGCCAATATAGCTTCAATAATGAGGTGTCCAAGATTGAATCTCACCCCAATACTAATCGTATAAATCAATTTGTCCTATGCCAAGTAGACAGAAACAACGTGTGTGATCGGTATCCAATTGGTCACAACTAATTTAAAGAGCACGAAATACTTTTGGGATGAGGAATGAAGTACAGATCTAGACGACCATGCAATCAATTTCCCACCAGTCAGTATCATAACAATTAAGTCATTTGACACATTCCAATCATCATCATAAAGTAGATAACCAATCAAATTATCAAATCTCAGAAACAGATTTAGATGAGCAACACTAAAGCGGACTACCTGACCCTGCACATATACTGCTCTATACCTCATAGCAGCCTCATTCAGAATATCACAAGATAAATTGCAGTAAAATTCATTTACCAGATCTAAATTATAGCGCTATAAAAGCAGTGAGGCTTGCAGCAAAAATCGCTCCGATAATAAAGTATCCAGATCATATTGTTGAAACTCCTCTAAGTTGATTTAGCGATTGATAACAAACCCGACAGTGTTGAGAGTCGCCCATTTCTGTTCAGCCACGGAAGAATAGAACTTGAAGGAAATCACATTATCCACCGTCAGGCAGACAGAAGAATTATGTCGAGGTGGTCGGATTGTTTTTCAATCCCGCACCTTTGTACCTTTCTGAGGAGCCGTAGGAAGCACATTTGGTGGAGCAGGTGCTGTAAGAGTCTCATTGGAATCTGAAGCACGGCCTTCAACCATGGATAATATGACCTGAGTAACATCATCATCTGGATCTAGTACTTTTTTCCCGAACAAATGTACTGTCAAGAATATCAATAGGAACTACAAAAGATGACCCAACCTCAGTGAATCTCCTGTCCGGTGTCAGATTGAACATTAATCGACTGGAACGACATGTTGAAGCTGCTGTCTTCTTTTCTAACATTGAAGGGAACATTTTCTCTTTGTTCTTGCCCATATTTTTTGAAAAACAACAAAATCCCAACCAAAATCAATAAATCGAATCAACTTTGAAGTGAAAAGAAGCAATATTGTAAAGAGAAGATATGGGTCTTCAATGGAGGTTCACAAATTTCACATATACACTAAGTTCACGGTGGAGAAAGCTTCAACCAATGTCGTGTATGCCTTGAGAGCTTAAAAGACAACACAGATGAGAAATAGATGAAGCTTCATAGGTGATGCCCTTTTAAATCCAACATAAATTCAATGCCCATGATGAAGATGTCTTCAACACAACTACGGGAGTGATTTGAAGCTTAGGACTGGATAGATAGAGAGATGTAAGAGGGACGTCGGTATGAAAAAAGTTTTTTTTACTTGTCTTTTTGTAGAAATAAAAATAATACATCAATAATGTAAAGCACAAAGTCCCAAAGCCCCTCGAAGAAGTTCAAACCTTACTACATCAAGAGGTTTCGTAAAGATATCTGCCAACTGCTTTTCCGTAGATACATGTGACAAGGTGACTATTTTGCTTTCCACAAGCTCTCGAATAAAGTGGTGCCTGAGATTAATATGTTTTGTTCTTGAATGTTGAACTGGATTCTTAGAGATGTCTATAGCACTCTTGTTATCGCATAAGATAGTCAACATATTCTGATCAATCCCATAATCTTCTAACATTTGTTTCATCCAAAGAAGTTGTGAACAACAACTACCTGCAACGATATATTCTGCCTCAACAGTCGATAGTGAAATTGAATTCTGCTTCTTGCTATACCAAGATCAAATTGTTTCCTAAGAAGAAACAACCTCCTGAAGTGCTTTTTTGATCGTCTAAGTTTTCATCCAATCTGCATCATGATATCCAGCTAGATAAGATGTCGAGTCAGATGTATACCATATCCTAAAATCAGATGTTCTGCTTACATACCTAATAATCCTCTTGACCGCTATCAGATGTGTTTCTTTCGGTTTGGCTTGATAGTGACCACATACGCCAACACTGATCATGCTCTGATGTAGAATGACATCAATGCTTTTACCATTCTCATCTCTGTTTAGTTTTGTTGAGACACTCATAGGTGTTCTTGCATGTCTGGCATTCTCAAGACCAAACTTCTTTATTAAACTATTGGCATATTTGCTTTGCAATATAAAAATTCCATCCTTAACTTGTTTAATCTGCAAACCCAAAAAGAAATTCAACTCACCTACCATATTCATTTGGAATTCGGATGTCATTAATTCAACAAATTCATCTACCATCTTTGGATGTGTGGCACCAAACACAATGTCATCAACATAGATCTGAGTAATCACAAAATCATATTTAAGCTTTTTAATAAACAGAGTTTTGACAACACTACCTCGTTTATATCCTTGCCTGATAAGATATTGTGTGAGTCTTTCGTACCAAGCTCTTAGTGCTTATTTGAAACCGTAAAGAGCTTTTTTACCTTTAAAATATGATTTGCATAGGCTGAATCAATCAATCCTTTCGATTGCTCAACGTACACTTCTTCCTATATAAACCCATTCAAAAAAGTACTCTTTACATCCATCTGATAAAGCTTAAACCCCTTCACGCATGCTATGCCCAATAATAGTCTGATAGACTCAAGTCATGTCATTGGTATAAAAGTTTCGTCAAAGTCTATTCCTTCAACCTGAGAATATCCTGAGCTACTATCCTTGCTTTATTTCTGGTTACATTACCCTTTTCATCTGTTTTATTTCGAAACACCCATTTTATTCCAATCACATTAGTATCTGATGGTCTTAGCACTAATTCCCATACATCATTTCGTGCAAATTAAATCAATTCATCTTGCATAGCTGCTACCCAGAACTTATCTTGTAGAGCTTCTTTAACGTTCTTTGGCTCGAATGAAGATGTGTAGCACAAGTATCCCGCAAGTTCTCGATAATCAACCCTTTTTCTTTCCCTTATTTTTCTTCTTTCACTAACATCTCCAATAATGTTCTCTACTAGATGATTTCTTCTGATTCGAGAGGGAGAATCCTAATTCAAATTAGCTTCTCTCGAGTTTTGAACATTTAAACGAATAATTTCTGCATCCAGTGTTTTAGTTGATTCATCATCTGAAGTAACTGACTTTTCCTCAATTTGCACAGTTACTTCCTTAGTAGCAACTAACTGTAAATCTAGGAAATTTTTCAATCTTGTCTCATTGTTGTTTGAGCTAGTTTAGAGGGTCGGTTAGGTAGATTTTCTTCTGTCACTTGACCATTCAACAAAGATACATCATCTATCACAACATTTATGGACTCTAGCACTTTCTTGGTTCTTTGATTATACACTCGGTAAGTTTTACTGTGAGTTGAATAACTAATGAATGTAGCACTTACTGCCAAAAACATGAAAGTAACTCATATTTAGTTTCTTTCCCTTCCAAAGTTCATAGGATGTCTTATTCAAGATGCTTCGAAGATAAACTATGTTACATATGTAGCATGTTGTATTAACTACTTCAGCCCAAAGTTGCATAGACAATTTACTTCCATTCAACATAAATCTGGCCATTTCTTGAAGTGTTCTATTTTTCCTTTTTGTAACTTCATTTTGTTGTGGAGTTTTGGGTGCTGAAAATTCTTGTATGATGTCATACTCATCATAAAAGTCATTAAAGCTTATATTCTCAAATTCCCTTCCATGATCCAATCGAATTCTCAAGATAGTCATACTTTAATATTCATGACCTACACATATAGGCTTCTAAAATCCTTGAAATTATCTAATTTTCTTTCAAAAATGATACCCAAGTATATCTCGAATAATCGTCAACATAAGTTAAAAAGCATCTCATTCCACCAATGTTATCATATTGTGTTGGACCAACCAAATCCATGTGAATTAATTCAAGCATGCATGATAAGGTGACATGTCTAACCCTTTTATGTGGCATTCTTATCTGTTTACCCATTTGGCACACACTACAAATTGATTTCCCTTCTTTGTTCATTGTGGCTAGACCCTTCACAGCTTCCAATTTCGTCAACTTGCTAATGAGATCAAAATTTATGTGTCCAAGCTTTTGATGCCATAAATCAATGTTATTGTCGTGTATGGCTGATTTACAGGTGGTCATGACCTGCAGCATTTAGCAATTGTCGGTTGATCGCTTGCCGCTCACAAGACATTCTTCTTATTCAGTTAGTCCCTGCATTCATCACTTATAAATTTAACTAACAAACCATCATCACAAAGTTAGCTTATACTCACCAAATTGGCTTTTAGTCTATCGACATGGAGCACATTCTTGAGGGGAGGCAATCCATCCATGCATAATGTTCCTCTACCAATCACCAAAGCCTTCTTTCCATCTCCAAAGGTCACATGACCATCCATACAACTCTAATAATTGGTTAACTAATTCTTTTCCCTTATCATATGGCATGAACATCCACTATCAAAATACCAACTATTTTGCAAAGTTGCCTTCATCAGTTTAAGAACCATGAGAGCTTGCAATTCACTCTTTTTCACCCAAGTAGATTTTGGTACTGAGAGATAATGTTGAGATTTTTATGAGAGGTATAGAATTCTTCAGCTTTGGCTTCTTTGAAACAGAATTTGCAATAACTGGTAATATCTTGGCCTTATATGCCTAATAACTCTGCAAAATGACACGTGGGTATAAATCTTTGATTCTTTTTCGATGTTTCTTCTTCTTGGACAGATCTAGACTTATCATTTTTCTCCTCATTCACCTTAGAGCACTCACCCTTATAGCCAATTCCTTGAAGATCTCCTTTAACCTTATCGATTTCCATTAACTTTTCTAGCTTTCTATGCCTCCATTCAACATTCTCAATCCCTTTTCGGTACTTACTAATCTCATTCTAGCTTCACCAAGCTCATCTAATGCCAACATCAATTTCTTTTCTAACTCTTGGATGGTGTTCTTCATAGAGAGATTCTCTTCCTTCAATCTTTCATTCTTTCTACACGTTTTCACCCACTTTTCATTCATAGCTTTGTAAGCCTCGTAAATATTCTCCCTTTTATCATTTAGGCCACTTTCATCACTGTCATAATCTGATATTAGGTCTTGAGCTGAGTTGTTTGTGTTTTTCTTGAAATTTTCTGATTCCACCTTTTTCATCTTCAGTTACTTCCTTCTTAGTTACTGTCAAACAAGTAACTGGACTTTTTCTATATAAAGCAACTAACGCAGCACCATTAGCAATTTCTTCTTTACTACCTTATTAACTCTCAGATTCATTCTCACTCCAAATGTTAGTACAGGATTTTCCTTTTCTCTTCTTCAAAGTTATCACATTCAACTTGAACGTGCCCGAAGCCTTGACACTCATGACATAAGATTCTCTTCACCTTCCTTTCACCCTTTAGTTTTAGCTTGTTGTTTTAAGTTGTTATTCAATGCACTCCCACCATGTTGTCTAAACTCAGGTTTGTCCATTTTAATTCTTTTCAGCCATTTACCAAAATTTCATGTGAGTAGTATCAACTCTTCATTCTCATCAGGTTCATCTTCCACGTCATTCACATCTTTTCCAATTTCAACCTGTAGTGCCAATCATTTGCTTCTGTCTTACTTACCCCTTAAAAGATTCATTTTGAAATTTGTAAGAATTCCACTTAGCTTCTCCAATGACAAATCATTAATGTCATATGCCTCCTCTATTACTGCAATTTTTGGAATAAATCTTGGAAGTAGTGATCTCAACGCCTTCTTAAGTAGTTTCAGATTGGAATATTTCTTCCCGAGTTAATGTGCTTGATTCACTATATCTTGCAATCTTTCATGAAAGTCTCCAATAATCTCATTTTCATCCATTTTCAGTTCTTCAAACCTCACAGCTAACATCTATAGTTTTAACGCTATCATAGATTTAGGCCCTTCATGAATAGTTTGCAAAGCATCCTACGCTTCTTTAGCCGATTCATAAGCTGATATCATTGACAAGAGTCCTTTATTAACAACACTAAAAATCGCATGCATTGCTTGCGAGTTTCCAAGTGCACTTTCTTCTTCGACTCTTTTCCTTTCAAATGGATCTTTTTGAACTTCCTCTCCTTTATCATTAGTAATCATCATATGCGTCCACCTATGTACTACCGAATGCTAAGATTTTGTGCCCTAAGCTTAGATGAAGACTTTCATCTGTTATTTCCATGCAGGATAGTTAGATCCATTTAACAATGGAGGTCTGGTGATCAATGCACCCTCTCTTATAGCCATGTTTTCGAAACTAGGATCTGCACTAACTTGCTACCAAGTTCTAAATCGATGACCTCGCTCCGATACCGATTGAAAAACCATAAGGGTAGTAGTTTTGTAAACTTTCCAATTTTACTGTGTTCGTCTCTAGCACAAACAAAAAAACAAAAACAACCAAAAATGGAATAAAAAATAACACCAAAAATTTGGTAACACAGTTCGACATACCTTGCCTATGTCTGCGGGGCCCTCACCTAGCTTAATACTTTCACCGAAGTACAATAGATTTACCCAAGGCTTTAATGAGCCGACAACACTCAACCCTTGACACTATCTCTCAACCTTACCTCCCGTGAAAGTTTTTCATACCCAATAACACGACCGACTTGTGTTAACCTCGTCAGAGGATTTTTCTAAAAAACTTTTAATTAAAAGATAATTAATAAAAAATAACTCAAGTGCTGAATCAACTAAGAATAAAAACAGAATACACTTGAGACAGAAAAGAAAATAACTTCCCAATCGGTTCAGCTCATCTGAAATAGATCTGGAAATTGTTCACTAACTGGACTGGCCCACAGTTACTCTAGAATTAGACTATAGCTGCTCAGTTTACAACCGACATAAAATACACGCAGTCCTCAAATAACTTCCAGCCGAAAACCAACGTATAAAGAGAGAGACACTCCTAATGGTGTGCTACTCCAACAGTCCAATATCAAAAACAAGAGTCCCAAGGTTCTTCCCTCAAGTAAATCATGTAGCTTCAACGATTCCAATTAAATCATGTAGGACATAACATACACCATCTACTCAAAAATCAAAAGACACTTATGTGTCTTTCATTTACAGCTAAGGATGCAAGTATTGATTCAACAAACAATTAAACCACCATATATATCCAACCCTAAAAAAACACAAGCACATCTTCAGCTGTGTTTTCCCAAAATACCAAGGTTTTCAAAATCGAACTGGACCGGTCGGTCCGAACGAAAAAACCTTGAACTGGCTAGTTATCTAGTTTGGTTCTATATAATAACCGCTAAGTAAACAAACCGGCCGGTTTATAGGAGAACTGGCCAGTTTATGGGAGAACCGGCCAGTTTATGGGAGAACCGGCCAGTTTTCTAGCAACCGAAACAACCAGTTTATCAAATACCCCTTCATATATCTGACATTTACCTTTCAAATTTCGCTGGCCCTCTCTGGAATGTTCTCACCATCTCTCGAGCTTCTCATCCTCTATCTTCTCTGTCTTTTTGGACTTAACTAGCTTCGGCAGAGTAATCGTCCACTTCTACCATGTCTTCTCTGTCTTCTTCGACTTACTTAGTTCCGACGCAGTAACCGTCAACTTCTCCTCTTTCTTCTCCGTCTTGTTGGACGAAGCAGGCTCTGGCGGAGTACTCGTCGACTTCTCCTTTGCCTTTTCCCTCTTTCTGGGTGATTTTAAGGGTTTTGATGAAGCAATAGGTGCTGGTATCTATAGTCTTTCCAGAGATTCTGGTAAGTCTCGTTGTTACTTTTCATGCCGCATTAAGAAGGTGAGGGTAG
>JANZXR010000172.1:1977400-1989435 GCA_027575705.1 Erythroxylum echinodendron
ATTAATACTTTATTAATAAATATTATATAAAAGATTAAAATAAATTTAAATAAAATAATTTATTTTTAATTTTTATTAAATGTATAATTATTATTAGTAATAAAATATTTATTTTAATTTAAAATAAAAATTTAAAAATCGCAATAAAATTTAACTAAATAAAAAATTAAAAAAGCTTTGAAAAAATGCGGGTGGGAGAAAAAGAAGCAGGAAGGGTAAATTTTTAAAAAAAATTAAAATTTTACATTCTAGTCCTTACATTTTTTAAAAATTTCGATACCAACTAATATTTAAACTCGGTACTATGTATTTTTATTTCGTACCCTTATTTTGTACCGGCTATTACGATACGAGATACATTTCTTTGGTTTGAAGTATATCATATTAAGATGATATATCTTATTTAATAGTTGAAGAATTAATATCACCACGATGTTATTTTCTTAATGACATTATTTTGACTCGAAATACGATTGCATTGAATTCAACTAAACAAAAAATATTAGATTGAGTCGAAATTTAATCGGATCCATTGTCATGCTTACACATGT
This sequence comes from Erythroxylum echinodendron, assembly GCA_027575705.1. Lineage (NCBI taxonomy): Eukaryota > Viridiplantae > Streptophyta > Magnoliopsida > Malpighiales > Erythroxylaceae > Erythroxylum > Erythroxylum echinodendron. The sequence continues at coordinate 1,977,952 of JANZXR010000172.1, forward strand.
AAATATATTAACATTAATTAATTAAGCCCACTAATTAACTCTTTATAATTTTTTTAGAACACATAATCTAAAATTTGTTAGATGCAAACATTTTCCACTGATCTAGTCAGGTTTGGTCAAACTATACAGGAAATGGAATGGGCTAGGCATAGCAGAAACAGCCTAAGGTAGGCTTTAGAGGTAGAGACTGCATCATTAACAGTAACTCAATGACTATCTATAGTTGCCAGCTAGCTACTTGTATAAATAAATGCCAACTGAACTATAGTTTCAGTTTGTCCTATACTTGGCAAACCTCTAAATACATTTAGAATCTCAACGAACCATCTGCGGTTGCCTCACTGAAACATGGTCAGATAAAGATGCATTCATAAATAAACAATTTCAGTACTGCAATAACAGAGAACAGAACTGTTAAATTTTGCTCTGCTCTGATTTTCTGAAAATTTGTCAAAACTGATATATTAAAAGGAAACAAAAAAAGGGTTGTTCTAAGTTTAGTTCGATCGATGCACACATCATTTGTAATTGCATGTCTAATTTAAAGTCCGATAAACAAGTTACTAGGACTTTTCAGGCATAGTCACAGCAGTAGAAAGCTGTTATCAACAACCAAAAACGATGCCTAGACATTTTGGTCAATTTGGTACGTCGCATGAGACAATGGTGATGGTTGATGGGCCAAGCAGATCCCGAGAAGATAAGGGAAAGTAGTAGACAAGAGAATCAAATCAAATCGGATCGAATAAATGAAACAGAGAAGTTGAAAAACAGAGGACTTCATGCACGGAGCCAGTGATGGGCAGGAAGAGAGGACTTGTGAGGTTTATAAAGCCTAGAAGAAGAACAATAATATATAATCAGATATGTCTCGTTGCAACCATCTCTGTACATTGTGTAAAGTTAAAAATTTCGAATTCGATGTGTACAATTTCTGCTGACACACTACACACACAAACATAGCTGTAAAAGAATCCCAGGAAAATACCCTTTTCAGTAAGAGGAGTTTATCCATGGCGTCACCTCACCATTAATGAAGCATCAAGTATTTGTCGTTTACGGGTTGTAGAAATGGTCACCACATCGACATTTCCAACCTAGAGGCTTGTAATTCGAGTACCTGCTGCCTGCTACTGTATTGTATGATGGTTCACTGTGCTCAGCCACTGTTTTCCCAGTTAAACTTGGATCAACTCGGTTGTGACTCGGCATAGTCGGTACCTGAACCGCCATGCATGGGTAACAACCGTTGCATTTGTTATGGCAACTCGGTGGCGTCGAACCTAACCTGGTTTTTTCTTCAAACAAGAGCCCCTACACACACAAGCAACACACGCAAAAAATAAAGGAAAAAACTGAGTGACAAGACAACCCAGTTGATGTGAAGCATCGAAGAGAAAGACACCTGAAGCTGAGAGAGTTGGATATGGAGTAAATACAACTTACTCGAGGTGAAATAGTTGGAGGGAGTTGGTGTTGATCAATAAAGCAACAGACCGATGAGGAGAGAAGATGGTATACTAAAATCACTGCAATAACTACTCTGCAATAATGGGAACTCATTATGGCAACGAAACAAGACCTTTCGTGTCACCATGAAGTCATGAACAAGCAAAGCAAGCAACCATATCAGCTGATGAGGTGGGACTAAGCAGCAAGGAGAGAGCAAGGTTTTTGGTTATGGATGGTGAGTTTTGACAGGCATACATAAGGCAATAAGAGAGGAGGGTGATGGTGAAGGTGGGTGGTGGGTGGTTTTAGGTACAGTAGAAAGAGAAGAGAGAAAGAGAGAGTACATAAGGTGGCAGAGAAGTGAAAAGAACAAGACGACGGAAGGGAAGCAAATTGGGAGCATCCACATTACCAGAGGAAGGACACATTGGGAAGCTACTTCTTTCTTATTGTTTTTTAGGTTTTGTTTAATTATAATTAAGCATCGAAAAACAAAAAATAATTATTTTTAGGTACTTGCATTTTTTTTAAATATTTTTTTGCTGATAAAAATAATTATATGATAAGTGCAATTATATGATAATCACCTCAAAATAGTAATGTAAATAAGATATTTAAAAGTGTTTAATTTTTAAAAAATAATTTAATATCAAAATTTTTAATTTATTAATTAATTTTTCAAAATTCTTATAACTCAAATTAACATGTTATTTTTTATGATATAACTAACAAAAAATACACCGCATCAATAAAATAACTCTTTAACCTAATTTATATTCATTTTAAAAGGATAATCATCATTAACTTAAAAAATTTAACACTAATTTGAAAAAAATGTAAAAAAGTTAGATATTATTTTATTTGTTATCCCTTTAATTAACTATTGAAGAGAGAAATATATTTATGCATTTATAATTTTTTTAATTTTTCTTGACTCAAATCAAAACTTAAAATTTTGATGATTTTTTTAATTTTCTTCATTTTAATATAAAGAAAGATTAAAAAATTTTAAAATTTTACCTAATAACAATTAATTCTTTTACTTTTTTTAATTAAAAGACATCAATCTCTTCTAAATTTTCACATCTTTTACTAAAATATTCATGTTTTAAAATAAGGAAAAATTAAGATTCAATTATTTGTATTAAATTATGTCATTAATATCGGTTAGACACATAATACTTAAAAATAATTAAAATTTAGCAAATTATGTTAATCATAAGTATCAAATAACTTTATTTTAATAGAAGAATTTTCATTGATTAATCTATCTTTTTAATCCGACAATTTAGGATTTTTTAGTCGAAGGGTAAAGGCTTAGCTGAGCTACATCAAATTTTTAATTCCAATTATTTTATTTTAATTTTGTTCCATTAAATCTTATTTATATATTTATATAAAATTTACGTAAATGATGAAATTTAATAAAATGTTATAAAACTATCATAATCCGTACAAAGAACTTATATCCGACTGAGCGTTGATAGATCATGGATGTCAACAAGCCGAAAGGCTTGAAGAGGTGACATAATTTATTAATATATTATTTATAAAAAAAACAAAAAGGAGGCAGTGAGTTAAATAGAATTATAGACGGAAGGAAGGCAATTTTGCTTTTTCTCTGTTTTCAGTGTTCAGATCTGAGAATAAAAATTTAAAAACAAAAAAAATAAATTAAAATATAATTGATATTAATCGACTAAATATTAAATAAAATTAAAGAATTTGAGATATAATTGAAAGAGATTGTTTTTGATGATCGAAGATTTTAAAGTTTAATTAAAATATATATTATTGAATGAAATTAATTAATTTATCTTGTTTTATAAGAATTTATTAATTTACACAAATTGATCAACTGATCAGTTTTTATCAACAAAAATTATTAAAGTAAACTGAACTAGAAAGTTTAAAAATCGAACAAAAAAATTGAACGATTCAACATTTTTATGATTGAACCAATAAGACCAATTGAGTTTTATATTTTAAAAAATAATTACCAATTATGCAAGTTAACTACTTTAATAGAACATTTCATAAGTATTAATTTTTATTAATTTTTAAAATACAAATTTAATGACAATAATGGACTCCTTCGATATGTTTTCGGTTCGATTCAAATTAACTTAGAGTCAACATGATAAAAATTAATAATTAAAATAAATTTACTTAAATTAGTTGATTTTATCTTTTTAAATTTGAATATAATTAATTTAATTATTTTAAAATCCTTTTAATCATTTTTATGTGAATAAAATTTAGAAAACTATCCTAACAATTTATTAGTTATGTATCCATTTCATCTCATAATTTTGTTCAAATGACATCCATACCCAAAAGTAAGGGATTTGGGCCCTCTTTAGTTGAAAGATTAGTAATACAATAGGATAGAACGTAATACATTTCTATTGTTTAGTAGCAGGTTTTATAATAGAATGGAATGAGATGAGATGGAAGTGAAAAGTTTCATATTATGTTTCATTCTATCCTAATTAATGAAAATAAGAAACTTCCGATTTGGGAGGTTTAGAATGGAACGTAAACTAATAAATATATACTACCTAATATACCCTCAATAATTTTTTTAATACCAATTATTTCTTTTTACCCTAACTCCACTTTTTCCAACTCATTTATTACGGTTCACAAACTTATCACCCTCAATAATATTTATTATTATTAATAATAATAAAATTTTTACTAAAATTTTTGTTAATGAAAATATAAAATATATAAAAATTATTCTTTATTTGTTTATATTTATTTCTATAAAAATAAAAATAAAAATAAAATTTTTTTAAATATAAATTACATATAATAGAATAAAATTTATTAAATAATTAATAATAAATTGTATATAATTAATAATAAAATAATAAAAAATTTATTATTTTAAAATAAAAATATAAAAAAATAAGTCACAACCGTAACTTTTTAATTGGACATGATTTCTATTTTAAAATCATAACGTTAAACCTTTCGCAACAATTATTTTAATATTAAAGTATAATAGTCATTTATTATATATTACATGTCATTCTATTCATTTTTTAAATAAAGGTACGTTACGTTATATTATAAATCCTTTCATCCTTTCTAAACAATTTTTTATTATATTACGTTCCTTTCTATTGTAAATCGTTTTTCGTTACATTTTATTATATTCTATTCATTAACATCCAACAAAACAAAACTTAGTGATAAGTGAAGTAACTTTGGATGATCATCAAATATTTCTATATATTTTTATTAATTTAGTTTGTTTAAATATATCTTCCCTTAACTTGAAAAATATAAAAACCAATTTATTATTTTGTAAGCTATAATAAATGTGGATTGAAAAGTTAAAGACAAATACTGAACTGAAGACATTGGGATGGTTGACTCTGACATATCTGCCAAATGACAGTAAACTTTTTGCCCTTTCTGTTGAGTTTCACTTGTTTTAATCTTATTTTCTCTGTGCTCTTTTTACTTCACCCAGCCATTCCCATCCCATAGCCCCATTCCTCGCTATGAATGCCATATTATTTATTTTTACTCGCACTTCTTATAATTATAACGTGCTCCTTCTTCAACTAATTAATATATTTTATATGGAAATTCAATATTGTATAATAAGAAAGATACAAACACGCTTCTACAAGCATGAGAAGAAGATCCCCCCGACTTAAAGAGTTCTATCCTATACCTTTAGGATCTTGGTAGAGAGACAAGTCAAACCAAGTGCTAAGTTTTGACATGATGTATACATGTAAATGACTGATTAGAAAAGCCATGAAACCCTGTTTTCACTCTTAACAGTGTCAGTCCTGAAAGCTTTTAACATCAATTTTCTGTTTCCTGCAGAATCTTGAAAGATGTTTCTTTTTTCCTTTTCTTGTCTCTTTTTCTCTTTCACGTATCAAAACAAGAACAAGAAGAAGAAAGAAAGAAAGGAGAAGTAATTTAAAGTGGTGGGCAGTAAGCAACTCATCACTGTCACTGTCATCCGCCTCTCTTTACTCTGTCAAATTACTGTGTACAGCTTGCCTAGTGAGTGAGTAGAGCGGAGTGGTTTCTCACATATCTGTTGTTTCGCAGCAACAAATCAAGTAACATAGAAAAGGCAAACTTGGCCATGGCAGGTTCTTATTGGCTTCGATTACTCCTACCTTACTCTTTGCTCTTTGTATTGTATTTAAGTTGCCGTGAAATTTAATGGTGAGTTTCCATAAATTAAAAAATTGCATAAAGATTATTAGAAAATACTTTAACTGTTAGTAATTTTGATATTAAAATTTCTGTCAAAATTATTAATGTGTCTATTTTATGTCATTTTAAAAATTATTATTTCAAATGTCATAATTTTAATAAAAGATCATGTCAATTTATTAAATTGAATTAAATTTTTACGTAAAAATTATTAATCAAAAACTTTCTATCAGTAATTTTGATATTAAATAAAACCCCTCCCATTAGTGTTCGTTAAAATATTTAAAAATTATTATTTTTGTTACTTAATTTTAATAAAAATTCATCGCAATCCATTTAATAATTGAAAATTAAAATTTTGAATTTCAATAAAAAATTTGTGTCATTTTATGTGTAAGACTTATTTTTCTTCTTTGTTTCTTATTTACTTTCATTTTTATTTTTAACTTTATTTTTTATTTATATAATTTTTGTTTTTATATCTAGCTTTTTTTTACCACTTTCAAAAAACTTTTTTTTCTCTCTCAGTCTATGGAAAACAATTTCTCTACTAACTAGTAAAACCACGTACTTGTAAATCTTCTCAATCCCTGCGTCTTAGTAAATTTCCTACCGAAACGTTTTATTGCTGTTGAATTTCAATAAGAAAAATTACAATTTACTTAAAATTTTGAAAAAATTCTATAATAAATTGAAGTGAATAACTATTTAGACTATGTTTAGTTGGACGTAAAGTTTTTAAAAGAATGAAATGATTTATAGTATAATAGAATGTAAATAAATATAATATTATAAAATTGTTGTTTAAAAAGAATGGAAATGTTCATAATATAATACAGTAAAATGCTGTTTAAATAAAGAGTTTATAATATAATATAAGTTGTTTATCATTTTACATTTCATCGTAAACCCTTCAAGTTAGAAGTTTCTATTTTTACTGTTTATGATAAAATGAGATGTAATATGATACCCTCCTCTTCTATCTCATTTCATCATAAAACCTTTCTCTATTGTAAAACTCCGACCAAATATAGCCTTAATTAGTTAAATAATTTATTTAAAGTACATAATTTGTATAATATTATACATATTTGTGATAAATTATGCAGAGTTGTACTATGTTATTAAAAAAATAAGAAAGCGAGGGACACGGTACGGCTGTCTCCAATATCATTCCACAAGCCACGTGAGGCAGAATTCAAAGGTGATGATGCATGCTAAATCTGTTAAAACCATCTATGGTACTTACGAAATGGACATTTCACCTTCTCTGCAGTGTCTCCAATGGGGGTCTCCCAGTACCAAGGTTAGTGCTTTTTGGTGTCAAAAGTTCCTTCTCTTCCATATATATTTCTTTCTTTCCACAAAAATGATTCATCAAATCTCAGTTACAACCCCTCTGATGGGTGTTGTAGATATTTCTTTTATTTTCTGGTAAAATAATTTCAGGACATCACAGGTTTCCCATGTGGCAAAACCTGCAAATCAGGAATCAGGACCACTGAGCCTGAGCCCTGTGATCACGTGTGTGTATTACATAATACACTATCATTGAGGTATCAAATTCAAGACTTCAATGTACTCGACTATTGATGTTAAGGACAAGAAAATGAAAATCAGTAACCTTTTTTATGAATTTAGTATTATGCAAGGGGTAGAGGGGAAAAAACAGGTCCCAAATTGCAGGTAGTGATGATTTGGACATGGTACACCATTTTATCCCCCTTGCTGCTAAGTCATGGTGTGCTCACAGTGCCTCACCTACTAGTCATGCATTGGCTTCATGGAGAATTCTCTCTTGTAAAACTAGACAATTAAAATTTGGCCCACATATCACTTGAAAATTTTCGTATTTGCATCATTTGGAACTCGAACTATTTGATCGATATGATTCTTCGTCTAAAATCAGAGGTGGTATATTCCATGTTCCAAGTGTATGTCCAGAAACCTTTCCACCTGGGTTTCACGGTTGAATGCAGGTAAGCCTAAGGACGAGGACCAACTTCTCTCAAGCAAAACTTGGATGCAGTTGTATCTTACCTTCTTTGGTGGCTTCTGCACATCGCCTCTCGTAATTGCAGGAGAGCTGAGGGTCCAAGGCTTTCAGCAAGTTGTCATACTTCTTTTCAGCATCACTAATGCATGCTGCCTGAATTGAAATAACGAAAAAGTTTATTGGAAAATCATTGCATCTGCAGTTTATGTACTTACTATTTTAGAAAATCACATCAGAATACAAGAAACAGAAGCTGAATGGCTCCCGATATCGGCCTTCCAGTATCAGCGTATCACCACCAAATAACAGCAATGTGATCACTGAGTCGTATTGGTTGGTAATCTTTTGTAAACAACTTAGGATGGAACTGTAACTTCTGTCAATGTAAACCAGCGTAAGGTTCATAATATTCACACGTCTATACTTAGTTCTTTAGTATCATTATCCAGAAACACCTTCATTCTTTCATACAGTCGCATAATGTCCACAGGCAGAGGGAACACCCCCAGATTTAAAGCCTGTTAACTTTTATCTCCCAATTGAAACAAATACAAATCTGTCTTTCTCTCTGTGGAGTAGGAAAAATAAGACAAATGCAGAGGGTAGGAAGGGGATATATCTAATAAACTGCAAATCTTACAAGAGTATATATATACTAGCATATAAATTAAAGAGAGAATGTATTTTCTAAATGTCCACACGACAGCTACATGGTTGCTTGGATTACTCACCAGCATAGATGGAGCTGCTGAAGGACCATATATTCTGACAAACATGCGCAAAGTGTTGAAATTATTTTCTATAACATCATCCTGCATAAGAACACAAAATTTCATGCAATAAGGCATCAACAAATTAAGGGAGGCAGATGTACCTAAATTCAAGCAAATGGATGAGCATACCTCATAGTCAAACCTACATCATTGAGTCAGCTGCCCAGAAGTCAAACCAGTAATTCTTGGCATATGCACCAAAAGTTGATCAGTTAGAGCATCAGTTACCCCACAACAATATCGAGAAGAGAAGTTTGAAACAGGAAACATGGAATGTCGAGAGTTCATGCAAGAAACTTGAGATATTGATAGTGCAAGTTCTTTCGCAAGCAGATATTTAGAAATTTCAAAAATTCCGCCAGATGTTTTCATGGTGGCAAGCGGTCCATGTAAGCCAATGTTACTTTGGAAGATGTGAACATGGCCAGAGTGTTTTTTTTTTTTTTTTGGGTCTTGTACACAAGTCACTCATTGAAGAAGAGGAATAGTTCATTTACTTTCATCCAATTGATGACAACAAAAGCAGTACATCAAAAATCGTCAAGTACATAATAGAGAGCACTCACAGATCATCAGAAACTTCCACCAGAAACTCTGAAATGGATAGGAATTCCATATGCAAGTCATTAACCTTCACAACAGCTTCAAGGGAAAAAAACACTTCAATTAGACAATATACTAGTACTATGTCCAGAAGTGCGAACAAGAAGCTACAAATTTCTTGATATCAGAGTGATGATAAAGCTTGATAGTTGAAATGATTGGGCCCTTTTCTATCAAAAGAGTCCTTTTGAATGAAGTGGAAAAAGGACAAGCTATTTGTTAGAACCTTAGTGACTTAGGCAGTAAACACAAGAAGTAGAGAGTAGAGAGCAAGCAAATGGGGTAGATTTTATTAGGAGGTAATCCTTGTGATAATTCCCAAGGCCCAACAGCTATTCCAGCTGTGATTCGGAGAGCTCTATTGAGACTCACAGAATGAAGATTACAATCATATGTCCCCCTCTAGCCTACCCTCTGTGCTATATATGCTTCTGAAAATAACAACCAAAACAGAAGTTTGTTACTTATAACTACCATCCCACACTGCAAACTACGTGGAAACGAACTCTGTTATTGACAGCCCCTTTCCTTGCTACATCACTTAGAAGCTTCATTTTGGACTTGTGTAGAAATACAAGGGAATTTGGGCTTCTACTTCCTTTGGTAGACCAATAGTGGCCTATCAATACTCCCTCCCTTCGCAACAACCTTGTCCTCAAGGGGAAAATTCGGAAACTGATTTCGGATGGTGTCCATATACTCCCAAGTTGCTTCAAATTCTGGCAAATTACGCCATAAAACCAGCACCTCCATGCCCTTTTCTCCCTTCTGGAAAGCCAGCACCTCGGATGGTTCCACCACCCATTCTAATTTTTCAGTAAGAGTAGAAGGTAAGGGCTGCACCTGAATGGACTCGCCAATACATTTCTTGAGCTGTGAACAATGAAATACGGGATGAATAGATGTTTCCACTGGCAATTCCAGCTTATAGGCTACTTTGCCGATCCGTTGTAAAATTTTGTAGGGGCCAAAAAATCGTGGAGCTAATTTCTCATTCATACGACGTACTAATGACTTCATTCGGTAGGATTGTAATTTTAAGTAAACCAAATCACCAACCTGAAATTCAACATCTCTCCGTTTCCCATCCACTCTTTGTTTCATATAAGTTTGTGCTCTCAGTAATTGTGTCTTTAGTTCATCCAACATTTCATCCCGTTCAATGAGAGCAATCTCTAAATCGAAATTATCAGTGGCATGTACAGCTTCATACCTTAGTAACTTCGGAGGTTCCCGACCATAGACAAGTTGAAAGGGAGTGCTTTTGGTCACCGAATGATAGGAAGTGTTGAACCAATATTCTGCCCAAAGTAACCATTTCATCCAACTTTTAGGTTGAGTCCCTAAAAAACAGCGTAAGTAAGTCTCCAAGCATCTATTCACCACCTCACTCTGGCCATCACTTTGAGGGTGATAAGTTGTGCTACGGTTCAGCTTGGTATGCTGCAAACGGAATAGTTCAGTCTAAAAATGACTCATGAAGACTTTATCCCGATCTGTCACGATGGATTTTGGAAATCCATGGAGCCGCACTACTCCCTTGATGAATTCCTCTGCCACTGTCTTAGCTGAAAATGGATGTTTCAGAGGAATAAAATGGCTATACTTAGCCGATTGACAACAACCAAAATCGAGTTATAGCCATCCGAACGAGGCAACCCTTCTAGGAAATCCATGCTCAAATCTTCCCATATAGCTGCTGGAATGGGCAAAGGTTGTAGGAGACCAGCAGGGGCTAAGGTTTCATGTTTCATTTGCTGGCAAGTTCCACATTTATCAACAAAATTCTGCACATCTCGCTTCAACCCCTCCCAATATACTTCCTTCAATAACAGCTTATATGTTTTTAGAAAACCTCCATGACCTCCCATTGGAGAACAATGAAACCCCCGCAGCAATTTCTCCTTCAACGTCCCTGTGTGAGACACCACTATCCTTCCCCTATATAGCATATTTCCGTCCACCAAAGACCACCCAGCTTTGCTATGTAGGTCTTTACGCAATTCCTCCATGACTTGGGACAACTTGGGATCCTTGTTAAGCTCTTCCCATAGTTCATAAAAATTCACCACAGTATTCACCCATAATTGCTGCAACTGAATGGGCCCCGGTACTCGAGACAGCGCATCAGCTGTCAGATTTTCTTTACCTGGTTTGTAGTGGATCTCGAAACTAAAACCCATCAGTTTTGCCAACCATTTCTGACAGTTAGGAGCAACTTCTCTCTGCTCAAATAAAAACTTAAGACTCTTTTGGTCCGTTCGAATGATAAAATATCGACCAAGCAAGTAATGCCGCCACTTTTGCACTGCAAATACAATTGCCATGAGCTCTCGTTCATATACTGACTTCAGCCTTGCTTTGCCACTCAAGGCTTGGGTCAAAAACACAATAGGCCTCCCCTTTTGTGAGAGAACGACACCTACTCCATGCCCTGACGCATCTGTTTCCAGCATAAAACTATCG
>JANZXR010000172.1:1989535-2001134 GCA_027575705.1 Erythroxylum echinodendron
TACTTGTCAAGTGGCTTGAACTGTATGATTACCTATTATGATTGATCTTGTTTTATGACATGAGTGAACCATCGAGGATGGTTACTCTGCTGAGTTTGCAAAACTCATCAAAATTGTACCGTTGCTTTTCAGGTTCGAGAGTGAGACGACCTAGCTTCTAAGACTCCGTAGAAGCATATTTTATGCAACTATCACTGTCAGATTTGGCTCAGAGGTCGGTCAGCTGAGATTTTCATGTTTATTGTATTTGATGTGTACTGAGTTGATTAAGCTCATAGGATGATGTTATAAACCTGGGATGATATTGTGTTCTATGAAACAATGTAAATCATGGTTTGATATAGTGTGATAATATTATAGGTTTTTAAAATCTGTGATTGATGATTTAATGTATGATGCCATGTTATGTACAGTGAACGTGAGATAGTTAACATGTCATTTCTGACAGGCATGTACACGTGTATCTGATAGGCACACCTGCATATGTCAATTGAAAATGGGGTGTTATAATTTAATTGCATTTTTTGGTTTTTCAATAACTTATCGATTAAGTTACATAATTTGATTCAGATAAAGATAATAAAGTGTTCCAATAAATGATCTAAATCAATGGGTCGAAGTTCGGATGGAAAATGAATCTCAGTTAGTGTGGACCAGATCCATATCAGTCTTGTGATGGGAAAATCCGATATAGATGCTATGTAAAAAGGTTAAGATCTCCTGCAGTTGCTCATATCAATCGTAACCATAAGGATTCTCTGACCTGCTAAGAGAGCTTACATTTTGAGAAAACTATAGAAAGACATTGACCGTGTTCCTGTGAGGAGTTCCAGTGAAGACGGAGGTTCATTTTCACTTGTTTCGGCTTCGAAAAGTTCGTTTGAAGTTATGGAAGTGAAATCAGGTATTTTTTGAATTTTTTCGTTTCTTTCCCTTTCACGTTCGATCCAAATACATAACTATGGTATTGTTAAGTATTGCATGAAAATGCACCTGTAGTTTTCTTAACAAGTAACCAGAAGCTTTGTGACGGAATTCCTCAACTCAACCTGTCACGATGTATCTCAGGCAAGTTGAAATCTTCCGCCAAGGAGAAGTTGGCGACGACAATTACTTATGGGCTTCTAGGCATAATCATCACAATCTTCTTTGTCGTTTTCTATTGGTTAAGAAAACGAAAAACCTTGACAATTTCCAGGTCTTCAGTGCAGATCCCTTTCCAACAAGTGACCTATCAAGATCTACTCAAGGCAACTGTCAGCTTTTCCGAAGATGATCTAATCGGGGTAAGTAGTTTCGTGACATTTTATAAGGGAATTCTAGAACAGGATCAAACAATGGTGGCTATGCAGGTGCTTAACCTTCTAAACAAAGGAGCTTCCAAAAGTTTCATGGTAGAGTGTGAAGCCTTGCACATCGAAATCTTGTCAAAGTGGTAACTACATGTTCGAGCATTGTTTTCAGGGAAATGATTTTAAAGCTTTAGTATACGAGTACATGGTTAATGGGAGTCTGAAACAATGACTACACTCCACCGATAAGATTAATGGGATACACGATTCGAGATGCTTGAATCTAATCTAAAGATTAAGCATCGCAATTGATGTAGCAAGCGCCCTTGATTATTTGCATCATCAGTGTGAAATGCCAATTGTTCACTGTGATCTGAAGCAAAGTAACGTTATGTTAGATGCTAACATGACTACTCGTGTAGGAGATTTTGGATTGGCGAGATTCCTCAATGATACTTGCACCCAAGTTGCTCCAAATTCAAACCAGAGCAACACTGGTGGCATAAGAGGCACCATTGGCTATATAGCTCGAGGTAGGTAGCTTCTGATGAAGCACAGCGTGTGATTGAATTCTTTTTTTCTTGTTTACCCTGAATGTATGTTCTATCGTTTGAATTTATGAACTGCAGAGTATGGCATGAGAAGTGAGGTGACGACTTATGGCGATGTTTACAGTTACAGAATCATATTACTGGAGCTTTTTACAGGGAAGAACCTACAAATGCCATGTTCAATGAAGAGCTGAACATTCATAAATTTACAAAAATGGCAATGCTAAACCATATGGCGAAGACTGTGGACTCAGAAATCTTGGAAGAAGGCCAAGAACCAAGTACTAATGCCACAGCGAGGAGGAGGAATAACTTTCGAAATCACAAAATCATGAAGTGTCTGATCACAGTTCTCAAGATTGCAGTGGCTTGTTCCGCTGAAATGCTAGAAGAGCAGATAAATATCAACAATGTGACAGTCCAATTGCAAAAAAACAGGGACATTCTTCTAGGAACTGGTGTGCATCGTGCATGACGTTGAACGCTTAAGGTGTGTCGAAGCCATCGTCTTAATGAATGTTGTAAATATCGTATCAGACTTAGTATCGGATTGGGTACGATACTATATCGGTACCGGTCAATACCGGATACCATTTTGGTTAATTTTTTAAATTTATGAGATAATCCTTGAATTTTTTTAAAATTTGCAAACTAGTCCATTAGTATATTGTCCATTTGTACTGTATACTTTATAAGTTTTCATCAATCTTGTCTCTAAAAATTATAATACTAAATAATAATCACAATTAATATAAAATAACAATAAGTTTTAAGCATTTCACATATAAATAATAACCACAATTAATATGAAAAAACACAATTATCATCATACAAATATAAAATTAAGAATAATACAAAGTATTTAAAATATTACAATAATACAATTTCATCATATAATAAATAATAATTATATCAAAATATCCAATAAAAAGAACAATAAATATCCTTAACTTTCAAACTATTACAATTAACAATAAGAGTTTGTGATGAGGAAACAATCAAGTAGTAGTTAAGCCTAAAACAAAAACATTTATAATTACATTACACATATAGAATTTAACGTATACATCAAATATAAGTAAATTAAAAGAAGAGAAAAACAAAAACCTAGGACGAAATTCAATCGTCTATGGGAGGATGTCCATTATAACTGCAATGACCCCAGTTATCATTTGATACAAAATTCTCATCATTGAGAGGAGCTTCATCATCATTATCATTCAAATTTAATGCACCAAATGACATTTCAATGCTTTTCCATCCAAGATTATCTTTCAACCCAATGACATTTCAATGCTTTTCCATCCAAGATTATCTTTCAAGTCATTGACATCTACCAAATTCGGTTCTTCAGAAACCCAATATGCCAAAAGATCAATATTTTCAATAGAAATTGGATTTGTTGAAATACTTGTGCTATTAAGATTCCTAGTAAACAATAAAATTTAATTATTGGAAAATTATAAGAAATTATATCGAAATTAATAATGGTAATAATGACAATAACATACATTTCTTGAAGCTTAAAATTGTAACGAACAAAAAACAAGTCATTAAACCTCTTATGCTCCAATCTATTCATTTTCCTGGAGTGGATAAATTCAAATGTGCTCCAATTTCATTCACAGCTTGTTGCACTTACACATTGACTTAAAGTTTGAATTGCAAACCTTTTCAATTCTGGAACATCATTTCCGAATTGATCCCACTAAGAAACTGTAAGTCGTAAGATAACAAAAGTAGCGTTATAAACAAAATAAAGTTATAATTAATTTCAACAAATAAGAAAAAGAAAACAATTAATAATTGGAGAAAATTTTCCTCTTTGTCGATAACAATCGACATTTCAAAATCCCCATAAGGCAACTTATAAAGCTCCATTTGTGAGCTTAAGAGATCTTGCATTGCATCAATGCTAATAATTGTTGTAATAGTTAAAAGCATTATTCTATTAACTTCAGTTTGTTTAGTAAGATCTAGTCTAAAATAGGCATTAGGATTCAAAAACGCCCCTCACTAAAAGCTCACAAAATTGGATAACAAATTGGCATTAAGACCAAAATTCTCTATCTTCCATTATAATTTTACAAACCTTTATTTCAGCATTAGACCTAGCATGCTGAGAAGTAATCCACTTATCACTTGCAAACATTTTTCTTAACTCTTTCTATATTGTAACAAATGACTGAAGTGATAAGAAATTTATTGCAAATCTAGTCACAGCAGGACGATACAAATTCCCACCATTGAAAATTTCCTTTCTCATTAAATTCAATACCTATGCACGATTATAGATGAACTTGTTCATCTTTTTAGCTTTTTGCATAGTCTCATCAATAATAGAAAAATACCTAGGATCCCTTATATTCTCTAGCATTAGGTTAATGCAATGTGCAACACAAAGAGTCAAAAAAAAGAATTATACTTATTCTACAACATTTTTCCTGCCGCTTTATAAGTGGAATCGTTGTCAGTGATAAACTAAACAATACTTTTGGCCTTATGATAAACTGAACAATATTTTCTAGCTTTACTTCATTCACAACTTCATCAAATATCGCAAATAAAGTCTCATTATTCCTAATAAGGTCAGATACATCAATAAATTTCAAAAACATAGAGTCATTTGTAGAATAAATAAAAAAATTAATAATAGGTCCTTGTCTTCTATCTGTCCAACCATCACATATGATTGAACATCTATAAATAGCCCAATTCACTTTTTTCAGCCAAATGACTTCTAATTTTAGAAATAAAACAACTCAAAAGTTTACCTTTTAAGTTATCAATTGAAGGATCTTTTTATCCCTGACCATAAGAGGCTATTGCATACATCATAGGTTGATAATAATAAGATTGAAAAGCATTGAATGCAGAACCTGTATCATACCACCATCTAGCTACTGCCATATCGACATTGTGAGTTACATCTCTTGATTGCATTGCATTATGAATTGAAGGTTGGGCTCCAGGAGTTGTTCGTGATGCAAAAAAACTAGTCACCTGCCTTTTTCTCTTCCTCACATCATGTTCAAGTACTTCTTCTTGGGATTGAGATGGAATACTACCAATACCAGTACCACTACTACCACTATCACCTTCAACATTTCCACAATCACCACGGAAGCTTGAAAACGAACTTCCACTACAAATTTCAAAATTTAGCTTTTCCCTTCTATCTCTCTCATGTTGATATTCTTCAAGCAATGTTTTCATTTGTTACTTCACATCATGACTTACTTTTTACAGAGTTTTACATCTCCTTTAATCCTAGCTAAATATTTATTGAATTGGGTGATTCCTTCACCTTTTAAATGCTTGTTACAAAACAAGCAAATAGTATGATTCCTCATACCGGGAACCAATGCAGTATGAGCCCAAGCTGAATCATTGTATCTTCCTGAAGTGGGTTGATCAGAAATACTTAAACTTCTTTCCATTTATCTGTAAAAATAAATGAATGCATATATCATAATAAATAACACATAGTTTTATTACACAATATGCATATCCATATTGGGCTACGTTTGGATCTGTGGTGCGGTGAGGATAAGTACTTATCTACCGCAGTTTCCAAACGCAGTCACATGTTTAGATCTGCCGACTAACAACTGGAGATTGGAGGAAAATACGGTACTACTGCAGAAATCGGTAAGTAGAAAGAGGGTTGTGGTATGAAAGTGCTTCTGCGGTAGAAATTATACTTTCCATTAATAACCTTATGATAATTATTATTTTCCATTTTACCCTCAACTAATAGAGAGCAAGTTTTCTTATTTTAATTTAATATTTTCTTATTTATAATTTGAATTTATATGACTGATAATATTTTTTATGAAATATTTTATTTTTTAAATTTATTTTATTTATATTTTATTATTTTAATTTAATATTTTATTATTTATAATTTTAAATTTATATGACTAATAATATATTTTTAATTAGTTATACAACAACTAAAAGTTTATTAAATCAACGAGCTTTTTGTCATTTTATCTCTTTTCAGCAACTGCAACTACACTTGTCAAACATCTATTTTCAGCAGTTATCAAAATAGCAATCTCAAACACATAAGTACTTATTGAGAATAAATACTTATCATTTCAGCAGGTTGATTTCAGTAGGTTATCAATCGCCACTGCTCTCCCAAACCAAGCCTTATATAATATAACTCATTTTGCATAATTACATCATACACAATTCAATTTTATCAAACACAATTCATTATAAGTCAAAAACTAATAATTCAATTATTCAACACATATAATTACATAAAACATACATAAATAATTTTCATTTTCAATAATCACAAAATATACATAAACAATTTCTACTTCTTACAATTTTTAACAATTTCCATTTCTAATAATCACAAAACATTTATAAAAAAAATTCCATTTCCAACAATTTTAAACAATTTCCATTTCCAATAATTACAAAATATGCATAAATAATTTCCATTTCCAACAATTTTTAACAATTTCCATTTCCAATAATCATAAAACATTCATAAAACAACTTCCATTTCTAACAATTACAAAACATACATAAACAATTTTCATTTCTAACAATTTTCAATAATTTTCGTTTCCAATAATCACAAAACATTCATAAAACGATTTTTATTTCCAACAATCACAAAACATAAATAAACAATTTTCATTTCCAACAATTTTCAACAATTTCCATTTCTAATAATCACAAAACATTCATAAAACAATTTCCATTTCTAACAATTTTTAACAATTTCCATTTCTAATAATCACAAAATATTCATAAAATAATTTCTATTTCCAACAATAACAAAACATACATATATCAAAATAAATAACATATAATTTCATTACACAATATGCATGTCCATCTTATATATTATAACTCATTTTGTATGATTATATTATACACAATTCAATTTCATCAAACACAATTCACTATAAGTCAAAAACTAATAATTCAATTATTCAATATATATAATTACACAAAATATGCATAAACAATTTTTATTTTCAATCATTACAAAACATACATAAACACTTTTCATTTGCATCAACTAAAAAACATACATAAATAATTTCCATTTCCAACAATTTCAATTCAAAGTTTCAAACCTGAGAATCAAGTTGAAGGGTATGATATGATTTACATAATCCCCAAATAATAAATGGCATATCTTATACAATTGTTCATGCACATCTATTCATAACATGATGATCAAGTTGAAGGATATATTCAAAACATGAGGATCAACTTGAAGGATATATCTTCTTTGGAAATGTTTTTTTTCTTATTTAAAGCTTTGAATCTTCTTTTCATGTCTAACAAACCATAATATTATATACATCATTTTGTATTTGCTTCTTAAATATATAAGTTGCTTTTACAATTTTTAATTGACATTAATAAGTCTAAGTATAAATGGTTGGAACTTACAACATGTTCATAATTTGAAAAAAAGTTCCTTTTGGACACATTTATATCACTACTTTAACACACTATCTATTATAAATATTTATGATAGCCCACACATATATATTACCGAATAATTCAACATATTTTATACTCAATTAATTATTTACCCAAATACTATCATTAACTACAATTATTATTAATTTACAATAGCATACTTTTATACTCAACTAATTATTTACCTAAAGCCAATACCTAAATACTAAAAATGAAATACCATTTCATAAATTTTAAGAATGTGTCAATTAATTATTTAAGTCTTTGTAACTTTGCAACTTTAATATTCTTGACTTAAAAAGCTTTAAGTTAAGTTGTTTCAACTTACAAACTTTCAATTGAGTCAATTCACTTCATTAACATTATCACATATTCACATTAGGCCGTGCATTTCATTTATAAAAAAACTTATCATAAATTTCTCTTAATCAGTTAAACTTAAACCAATCCACAAAACCAAACCAGAAATCAACCAAACAATCATTCAACTCCAATATCCAATCCAACCCATGCAAATCACAAAACAAAAACAAAACTATGACTCATTCAACTCCAATATTCAAATCACAAAACCATGAATCATTCAACTCCAATATCTAACTTAGATACACGCAAATCACAAAATTAAGTTCCAACTGATTCACAAATTCAAGTTCCAACCGAATCACAAAATTTAATTCCACCTTTCAACTTCCAAGTTCCAACCGATTCATAATCAAAAATGCAATTAAGCAGGAAAAAATTGAAAACTCAAAAAACACACCTAAAAATCAATTCACAAGCTTCGGGTGTAGATCTGGGCTGAGCAGCAGTGTTCTCCCATCCTTCAGATGTTCAGTGGTGGCGACAGAGTGGTGTGGTGGTCCTCGTGGAGGAGGGTTAAAGATAGTGGCATGTTCGGAACTTCGCGTGGAGGAGCCGAGGATCTCTGATGTTGGCATCGATTGGGGAAGATGATGATAGTTGTCGGGGAAGGAGCAATCGGAGAGGGAGCAACACTGTTGGAGATGGAGAGGAGAATGAGAGAGAGAGAACAACGGTGAGTGAAAGTGAAAGTTAGTGAGAGAGAGAGAGAGACTAAAAAAATGAGAAGAATGAAGCTTCGGGTATGGGAGGGTGAGACACGCAGTAAGGGGTTATTTTTAGGTTTAACTTTTTAAAAATTGCAAATAAGTCCCTACTGTTTTTCAAATTTATGGTACCAACCAGTATATGGATGATATTTTGGATACCAGCCGGTATTGAACGAAAACTAGTGATACCGACCGGTATCTCTGACCGGTACCCAAATAACGAATATCATTCTATTTTCTGGCCGGCATGGTACATACTTGTTGGTGGCCAAGAGCATTTAATGCTCTGGCCCCACAAGGAACAAATTTCTTCTTATGCACCGAACAAACCTTTTCTTCATATGCATTGCACAACATTCTTCTCCCTCCTTATTTAATGCACCAATATTTGGCAAGGCTTCACTCTATAAATAAATAGAGCTCTTTCATTCGGCAATGCTGACACAGAAAAGAAGAGAAGCAACGGGTGAGTGAAAGTGAGCAGGAGAGAGCGTGAGAGAGTGAAGAAAAATTAGAGTGATTGTGTACTCCACAGAGAGAGTACGGAGCAAGGATATATTGTAATTGGGAAGGGTATTTCAGGATGTTAAGTATATTAATCACAGATAATTAATATAGTGGGTCTCCAGGTAAAGAATGATAGTTCCTGAAAATAAGTTCATGTCTAATTACTGTCGGTGTCTATGTAACTTGTTGATTACATAGTGATTTCTTGCCAATCGGCCCCCATGGTTTTTTACCCTCTACATTATGAGGGTTTTCTACATAAAATTCAGGTGTTTTTCTATTTTTCATTTTATTTCTTTCTCATTTATTCATTTCCTTAGGCTTAACACATGGATTATCATAGATATTGCACTTTAAACTGGCTTTAAACTTAGCTAATCTTTTGAAAGTTGGCTCTGTTTGTTTTCCTGCTAGAAGGGTTTCGTTAAGGTGTTTAGTTCTTCCCAAATAATAATTAGAGAAACTCTAATTAAAATATACCACCTGTTACAATACGAAAGGTATATGTAAAAAGTTTCTTATTATAAAATTTTATTGTCTTCTACTTGAATCTTTCATACAATATCTATTTTAAAATCCCTTTCTTTTTGTTTTTATGCAAGTTTCTCTCTCATTTTCGCTCTTTTGCTTTTGCTTTTATGAAGAATGATAATGTAAAGTCATTAAAAACCACTTTACAATATGAAGAATCACAAGTTAACTAACATTAATTCTAGTTATTTTCTAAAAACTTTGTTTATAACTTTCTGTAACTGATTAAATATTTCTATTAAACACAAAAACAAAAGAGGAATCAAAATGTTAGTAAAACATTCTAAAATGCCAAGCTAAAGATTCCACGTGAGTCGCATGCTGGGGGAAAGTGAATTAAGAAGAATTTTAGCACTTAAGGCACGTCAAATCCAATTAATGATCCTGTCAACTACTTGATATTTCCCTTCTTCATGAGTAGTATAGAGCCGAGCATTATTGTTGGACCCTGTTTTCGGAGCCCAACTATTCGAAATATCAAAGACGTGAACATATTACCCTATAAGGTTGTTTCCATAGGATCTCTCTAGCCAAAACCAATTCCGGTAGCGGAATCACAAACTGACTTCCTCAGAACAATTGTAGCTTCATGTCTCTAGTTCATTATGCAACGATTCGCATAACATTTGATAAAGATGTCAAATTTAGACCATTCAAGTATGGTTTCGAAGAGAACTTTGATTTCTACAACTTCCGTAAAGACCCCGAAGAGAGATTTTTTCATTTAGAGGGTCAAATTTTGCACATTTTAAAAATTATCTCGAGAAGGTCCGCCTAACGAACATAATGTCCCTCCAAAGGGACGTGAACTGAGTTGGGACACAAACAAACCCAAGAAGGTCCGTTTAATGGACATAATGTCCCTCCAAAGGGACATTGACGATGCTGGGGTCCCCACAGACCCGAGAAGGTCCGTTTAACAGACCTAAAGTCCGCCTAACGAACATGGGGGTTACACAAACCCCTCTAAAGCCTCTCCAAAACTTCCTACATCCATTCTAACATCATATTCACTCATAACCTTCCCATTTTAACTTCTTCTAAAGAAATAACACTCCTTAAACGTTCAATTACCAACTTGGGTGCATTAAACTACCAAAACTCAACTCAACTCAAAAATTCATCACATACATAAACTCTCATCATCCACCATAGCTGTCATGTACAAACCTCCTATGCAACATCACTAACTTGTAAGGAGCATAACTCTCAACTCTGATATCCAAAAATTCCATACTTTACATCGTTGGAAAGCTAGAAAGATAAGCTACAACTTTCCTGAAGACGACTATAGCTAATTCTACCTAAATCGATACAGTTTTTCCTTTGAATTTAATAAAACAATTTCTACACCTATGGAAGACTTAAAATAGGAAACGTACAACTACCAAATGACTAAGCACATACACATTGGAAACTTCTTCAATTCTTCATTCATTTCCAAATGAAAATGAATTTCGTACATAGCTTTAATTACAAATTAATATTTCATCAAGTCTTAACAAAGATACAAAATACATTGGATACTCAATGTTCAATGTGCTAATAAAGCTATCCCAAAAGTCTAGCCACTAACTTAGTACAAAAGCTAACTATCTTGGAATTGGACCAAATGCCTTGCAAGGATCACTGATCTTCTCGATCTACATCTGAGGAGTGGAAAAAATATTGGGTTGAGCTACACAACTCAGTGGCTAATATATTTATAGCCATTGGCAATGAGCCACACAATCAACATACATGCATCTAAACATATAAGCATATTCATCTTATCTTAACCCAATAATGTAAGTTCCACATTCATAATTCATAACTTAATACATCATCACATAAACATATTGGATGTGATTCAACATCAAAGCATAATACATGACTTCATCAAAACTTAACATATTAAAGATGCAAATGCACACAAGTGGCTCGAGAGTTCTTTGGAACAAAACAGAGAAACCAAAGTTTATTCCGTGAATGAAACGAGTCTACTTTTCGGATCTCGTGTGCCACAAGCAGGCAGCCGGGAGAAAGCTTATGTCGACGTGCACATGACTATGAAACGGTTCTTCTCTCGCTCAAACACAATCAATTTTCATGCTCAATTCAATCAATCACAAGTTCATATTCTCATCCTTTTTCTTCTTTCCATTTAATCAAAATGTCATGATACAATTTCAAGGCATAGCAT
>JANZXR010000172.1:2077938-2088728 GCA_027575705.1 Erythroxylum echinodendron
CTTCACCTGAAATATGCAAACACACAAAACCCACATAAAAGCATACAAAATGTGATAAATAACTATGCAAATGTACGTAAAGTGTGGACTGAAATATGCATGAATATGCAAGTCATCAATGATTATTGACGATAAATGAGAGACAATTCTAAAAGATCCATCTGAATGGACAACAGTCGAAGAAGAGATAGCACTTAGAAACTCACAAACAATGCACACAATTTTTAGTGTTGTTGATGAAGGACGCTTCTCAATAATATCGGCCTGTCAGTTAGGCTAAAGAAGCGTAGGATACTTTGCAAACTATTCATGAAGGGTCCAAACTGTGTTAGCGTCAAGACTACAGATGTTAGCTGTAAGGTTTGAAGAATTGAAGATGGATGAAAATGAAATCATTAGGGACTTTCATGAAAGGTTGCGAGATATAGCAAATCATGGGCATCAACTCAAAAAGAAATATTCTGATTAGAAACTTGTCAAGAAGACGCTGAGATCACTGCCTCCTAGATTTATTCCGAAAATTGCAGCAATAGAGGAAGGCCACGACATTAATGATCTATCATTAGAGAAGGTAATCGGAATTCTTACAAATTTCGAAATGAATCTTTTAAGGGGTAAGCAAGAAAAAAGCAAAGGATTGACATTACATGTTAAAACTCAAAAAGGTGAAAGAAAGATGAAGAGAATCAAATGTCATGAGTGTCAAGGTTTTGGGCTCTTTCAAGCCGAATGTACTAACACTTTGAAGAAGAGAAAAGGAAAATCCTTTACTAGCACTTGGAGTAAAAATGAATTCAAGAGTAAATACGGTAGTGAAGAAGAAATCACTAATGATGTTGCGTTCGTTACTTTACATAGCAAAAGTCTAGTTACTTGTTTAACAGTAACCGAGAAGGAAGTAACTGAAAATGAAAAAGTGAGAAAATCATAAAATTTTGGAAAAAATGCAAATGATTCAACTCAAAGCTTGATTTCAGATTATGACAGTGATGAAGGTGGTTCAAGTGATAAAAAGGAGAACATTTACGAGGCTTACGAATTAATGTACAAAAAATGGGTGAAAATATGTAGAAAGAATGAAAAGTTAAAGGAAGAGAATCTCTCCATGAAGAACACCATCCAAGAGTTAGAAAAGAAATTAACGTTGATCTCAAATGAGCTTGGTCAAGCTAGAATGAAATTAATAAATACCGAAAAGGATTTGAAAATGCTAAATAGAGGCACAAAAAAGTTAGAAAAGTTTATCGAAATCGGTAAGGTTAAAGGGAATCTTCAAGGCATTGGTTACAAAAGTGAGTGTTCTAAGGTGAATGAGGAGAAAAATGATATACCCATATTTGTCCAAGAAGAAACATTGAGGAAGAATCGAAGATTTGTTCCTACATGTCATTTTTACGGAGTTATCGGGCACATAAGGCCAAAATGCTACAAGTTACTGCAGATGTTGTTTTAAAGAAACCAAAACTGAAGAACCCTATATCCCCCATATAAATTTCAGAATCAGCCTTCAATATCGAAATCCACTTAGGTTAAAAAGGATCAAGGACAGGTACAAAGATGGAATGAAGGAAAAATAAGAAAATGTCTAGATTCACAGTTAATTATTGCTTTTGAAGCAACTGTTCAAACTGATGATAAGTGGGTTAATTCAGATGAAGAAATCAATCAGACAGTTAATGACCGAGATAATGTGATAAGAAATAATCCCAGGTTTGAATTTCTTCGAGGAGCACCGGGACTGTGTGCTTTGCATTTTTGAAGTATAGTTTATTGTTATTTAAAAAACAAAAAAACAAAAAAAGGAAAAGAAAAGTCAAAAAAATATTATTATTTTTAGTTCTTCTTTAGTTTTTACGTTGCCATTGTCGTCTCCTACTTTTAGTAGTTTACATTGTGACTTCTATTTGGCTCCACCGAAGACTTTTCAACTCTCTCATTAATATGGATCTCCCTTGGCTATCTCTCTCTCTTTCGGGCATATCTCTCAGTGTTTTGAATGATGGAAATTTGTCTTCTTGGCGTGCTTATGATTCTTCCGCTGCAGTTATTGTTGATTATTATGATTATGCATTTTGACATTATTGTCCCAAAGGGGAGTTATTAGATTGTTTATGGTGACTGTTCCATTCAGGGGGAGATTTCAAGATACATGTGTGACTATTTGTCTTATTTTTTGACATCTTTTGTCCCAAGGGGGAGAAATTTGGATGATTGGAAATTATTGTCTCTATGGGTGTTCTTTAGAACTTGATGTTTGATTAAGGGAGAGTTCTTGGATTGTGGATTCAATTTCTATATGCCCAATTATGTGATTTAGGGGGAGCTTCGGATTTGTGACAAATATGCCAAAAAGGGAGAGATTGTTAGATATATGTCAAAAATATCTACTTTATTTTATTTTGGCATATTTTTAAATTGGCATATTTTGTATTATCTTGGATTTAAAAATTTAGTTGAATAACATTTAGATAGAACAGAATTCTATCTTGATTAGATGTGGATTTGATAATGGTTATTGGAGAAAATTCTACGATGAAGATAGAGGGGCATGGTTGCAAGTCTTTGGATGGGTTCTCTGTGAAATTGTAGTTGAAGAGCTAAGGGTATTATAGTAAAGTTCTGGATGAATTAAGGGTTTATGAAAAGACACAAACGTAGAGGTTTTTAAAAAAAAAGAGGTAAGAGACATGACTTTCGTTTGTTTGTTTTTTATGGGTATGTGCTCAGTGGGTGTCAAAGTGAAGAGTGTGTGAGTGTTATGTAAATGTGGCATAACGAAGGTGAAGAGCATTAATTGTTGTTGAAAAACACAGCTGCATCTATATGTCTTCGGGGATTGCAAATCGATGGGTTAGAGTTTTGATTTTTGGGATTGCAAATACCGTGGCTTAGTGTGTTGATTTTCCATATTTGTTTATCTGTGATTGTGCATATGTTTTCAATAAAAAACTACGTGGGATAGCTTCAATTTTCCAGATTTGTTTTTATGGGTTTGTGAGTGAGATATACATGGTGTTTGGCGTATCCCGTATGGTTTAATTGGAGTTGCTAAAGCTGGGATGAATCAGTTCAACTGGTGAATAGATTTTCAGATTTATTTCAGAGGAGTGGAACTCATCAGGAAGTTGTTCTTTTTTTATCTCAAGTGTATTCATCTTTGTCTCTAGTTATTTTAATCACTTGAGTTGTTCATTTTATTATCTTTATTATTAAACAATGAGTGTAAATCCTCTGTTGAGGTTAGTACGAGTCGGTCATATTATTGGATGTGAAATTCTTTCACGGAAAGTAAGGTTGAGAGATAGTGTCAAGGGTTGAGTAGTGTCGGCTCAGTAAAGCCTTAGGTAAATATATTGTATTTCGGTGAAAGTGATTAAGCTAGGTGAAGGCTCCGCAGACGTAGGGAAGGAACGCCGAACTGCGTTACCAAATTTTTAGTATTGATTTATTTTTTGTTCTCTTAATTTTTATGATTTTTTTGTTTGCTAGAAACAAATCGGAAAGTTTGCGAAACTATTATCCCATACCGTTTTACAGAATTGATACCAGTATATTATTGATTAGGCTGTTTTATTGCTTACACTATGCAATCCTGATTCCAACAAGAACCACAAAATTTAAGGCTGCCCGAAACTAACCTTCTCACTCGGACCCAACAGCTGTAACATCACATAGTTGGGTTAGGGATCAAAGCTTGCAACCAATAGTTGTCCAAAAATCTTTAATATTTGTGTTATTTCGCGAGCTCATGAAGAGAATTTTCAAATTTTGATAAAAATTTAGAATCTTGAGGAATTAGTTGATATAGAGTGGCAATATGCTGGGCTTGACTCAGGTTCATGCTCAGGTTGGTCTGTTTTTTATTTAAATTTCAAAACAACATAAGTTTATTCAAAACATTATCATTTTCAATTGAAATTTTTGCGAACAATTCAAGTTTGAGCTTAACTCGAAGTTCAAATTAAAAAAACCTAGAACTTAACTTCAAACTCAGTTAAATCAAATCAATCTTGAGTCAAAATATCATTCTTAATTTGATAATTATAAAATTATTTATGTTTTATAATATTTTTGATAGAGTTAAAATGTTTTGATTGTTTTAAATATAATTTTTCATAAGAATATTGAGTTAAGTTGATTTAAAAATTATAAAACTTTTTAGTATCATTCTCCACAAAAACAAAAGAAAAGAGTGAAAATGAGAGTGAAGCTTGCACAAAAAGTTAGAAGGCCGATTTGAAACTAAAAGATTGAACAAAAGATTCATTTAGAAGCCAATAAAATTTTATAATAAGAGACATTTTACATATAGTTTTCGTATTGTAACAGGTAGTATATGTTAGTTAGAGCTTCTATGTTAATTATTTGTTTTATATGTACATTGTATCACAGTAAAAACTTGGTGAGTAAGGAGAAAATTGTAAGATATGAAAATACTGGCTCACGATCTTGTTTATAATAAATTTTTTGTGATCACAACCTTTCATTTTGGGAAGAATTGTGGAAATTTATAATTAATGATAAAGAGAAATTAAGTGTTCCTTTTATTAAATTAATATAATCAGTTTTTCGCTTATAATTAATACTTGTGAATTGTAATACATTGTTTATATTATAAATTATTTTAATGTTTATACTATAAATGATTTTAAAGGCACGTATTCAAAGGGCAAAAGACATAGGTCTTATATATAGTTTTAAAAAAAATAAAAATTCCATAATCTTTAAAATTTTCAAAAAATTTTAATTTTTAATTTTTAATTTTTCAGAAAATTACTTATTTTAGACAATAACAAAAAACTCACAAATGATATCAAACATGGAGTAATCAAATGTCACTAATATGATAACTCAACACAATTCTTAAACTTGATTTGAATTAATTAAATTTGATTTAAGTTAATAATTTAAAATAATTATAATAAATTATTAATCTCAATCAATTTTAATTAGTTTACTTTAAATTTAAGAGTTGAGCTAAATCTAGGTGTAAATAATACTTGCAGTATAAGTTTGATTTTCATGTTGCTTATGTTGAAAGTTTAAAGAAGATTTTTAAAAACTTAAAATTAAAATGATTTTTTCAAAAACTTTAAAGATAAAAAACAATCTAAAATTTTTTAAACTAAAGAGGAAGTTTAAGCGGATGACTTTGACATTCCAATTCTATATTTCAATCGACGCGAGACGACAAGTTAAGCTACCTATGGAGAAAACTATACATACTATCAAATATATAAAAATAATTAAAATTAAGTAATTATGCACTTGCAAATTTAATTAAATTCTTATTTTCTATTAACTAAGATTTTAAAGTTGAGGTGAGTTATAATCTTTTTACCCTAATTTAAATTATGAAATTTCATATGAAAATAGTAACAAGTTTTTATAAATTTATTAAAAACTATTAAATTAATTTTAATTAAACATTTCCACATTAAAATTCTTTTAAATATAAATTTATTTCTTTATTTGATAGAAATGGGTGAGTCAATCTTCTTCATGGTTGGAATTCCGCATTCGGAAAAGGAGGAGCAAGGACGAAACTCGTTGTAACTTTATGAAAAGTATCGCAATCTCTTATGGAAAATTGACAAAATATGAAAAAGACTATTAAATAACTTTTTAATTAATCGTTTTAATATATTTTTTTAAATTTGTAGTTAAAAATATTTTTAATGTACAAATTCTTTTTCTCAAGAACACGTATAAAATTCTTTATTTTAAAACAAAGTATTAATAGTAATTCGCCATTAACTATTCGTAATTCTAATCATAGTAATTAATTTCTAAAATAGTGATAAGTGGGTCATTTAAGTAGCCAAGACCATACATATTGGTAAATATAATATTATTTATTTGTTGAATAAGTGTGTTAGAAAAAAATTATAACTAGTCGATAAAATAGTTAAAAATAAAAATAATAAATATTTTCAAAAAAAGATTTTCTAATAAATGAAAACTATTAACTAAAAGTAAGATGTGTAGGTAGATGTGACTCTGAATAATTTAAATCAATGTAACTGAAATTCTTTTAACCTTATTTCTCCTTCTAATTTTTAAATTTATAATATAATTTCATGATTCCAAACACAACAATTTGTCAAACTCAAGTATTACTTTGAATTTTGATTAGATAAGAATTCAATAACATATTGTGCACCTTAATGTTTAAAAAATTAAATCGATTTGGTTAGTTTAGTTTTGAAAAATCTTAAATTATCTAACTTTTTAATTCGATTTTTAATTTTTTAGTTCGATTTATTTTAATAACTCTTGATGTTAAAAACTGATCAATTTATTAATTAATCGGTCGATTTTAGTAAACAAATTAATTATATAAATTAAAATTAATTAATTAATTTTATTTAACAATATTTTTAATTAAGTTTTAAATTTTTTTATTAATAAGGACAATATTTTTTAATTATATTTGAAAATTTTTAATTTTATTTAATTTTTAATCAATTTTATGAACATTAATATTAATTAACTTATTATTTTATCGGTTTAGATTCTAATATGATTTTTAAAATGTTGACGCACATTGGTAATTGTGAAAACACATCGATTCCTGAAGATCATTTAGGCAAATAATTGTAGAAAACACACTGCACAAAATTTCTCCCCCGACTTGCACGAAATGGGTGAGACAATCTTCTTCATGGTCGGTGAACATTCTATTCTACTGCAGAAACAGGACTTGTGCTGCCACTTGGGTCTTCTCGTACCCACTTAATTATGTGACGGTGGAATTTAGAAAGAAAGAAAGAAAGTATAGGACTAATTTGTGTTCATATCAAATTATCTAACTTGATATGAACACAAAAGTATAGGCAAGTTACTTCAATCTTCTAAAGATATGAACACAAAAGATTGATACATTGCTAGAATTTACGTCAACCTGGATGACTCTCTGGTGCTTGCGTCCACAAGTAACACCATAACAATTGCAGAAGTGCGAGGTTTCATTCCAAGATTTTGTTGGACGTAACGGGTGTATTTTGTGAAAAGAAAAATAAAATGAACAAAATACACACAGAATATTTAACGTGATTCACCCTTAACTTTAGGTTATGTCCAAGGACAAAAATTTAGAATATTTCTTCTACTGTTACAAACAGTAAGTATATAGAGATAAAATCAAAATAGTAGCTCACAAGGTGTTTCCTAAACTGATAAATATTAACCTCACTATTTTGCACTCACTAACTTTTTAGGAATATTTCCTAACTTCAGAGCATTTGATTTATTCTAGTTTTTCTCTCTATTTTCTCTGTATTTCTGTCTAAAGCGGGGAGTGCCTTATATAAGCACTCCACCGCGTAAGACAGCTGCCTTTATAACTGTGTTCTTCTATTTATTCAACAAAAACAGCATACGGCTATTCAATAAAAATAGCATGCAGTACCGATTTCGGTGCTGCAATTGTAGAATGGAGTCCCTCCATGTGAGAGGGACCCGTATCCAACAGACTTGAGCCTCCCGATAACATCAGCCTCAATTTGAGCCTTAATGGCTACCAGAGACAATCGATCTGTCTCGTTTCCTGGAAGAAATGAGAAGCAAAGAGGAAGTTGAAAGGCCATTAGTATGAAAAGTAGACGTAACATGACTGTATCCATATTTTGCAGTTCTGTGGCAGAGGTGATTAAGATACATGTTCACATGATTTCCTTTGCCTTCTTCTCGATGCGGTTGGTAAAATGGATTGTCTAGAGACTTAAGTGGACGACTTTTGACAATTCCAATTCAACCGACACCGGACGAGACGTCAGGCCAACTATAGTACTTGGAGTTGGAAGTGTCATTGGCTCGAGTCTTTTTCCTCTTTGAAGTCATCCATCCAATCCAACAGCTACTTACAATATCTTTATTTTTAATTCTTTTCAATTTATTATTAAAATTTAGGGTAATATAAATGGTATTATAGCAAGTCTTTCGCTAATATAATGCTGGACGTAAACAACAAAAAAGTTTATGAATCAATTTTCCAGTAATTATATTTTGATTATTCTCTTAAATAAAAAGTCCAATGAACTTGTACATTGGTTTGTTGAATACTGAAAACATTGGAATCTAGACATTAAAGCATCATTTAGCTTTCATCGTCCTTGGAATATAGTTGTGGAAAACACATTTCACAAAATTTCCACCGTCTCTTGCGCGAAACGAGTGAGTCAACCTTCTTGATGGCGAGTGAACATTGCGTTATGCTACAGGAACTTTTCTGGACTTGTGTACTAGGACTAGAGTTGACAGGAAAATCTAATCTATTCGGTCCGATCTTAAATCAACGGATTTGACTTAAGGTGATGAAGCTAGAATTCGGACTTTTTTAAAAAATGTTCAAGCTTTAATCAGAGATTGAGTTTGGGCTGTCGGGCCTAATTTGAAATTCAAAAATTTTTAAATGATATTTTTTTTAATTTTAAAAATTAAGAAAATAAATCTGAATCAAATTCGAAGTCGATCTTAAACTTCACTTCAAATTAGATTTAGACTCGAATACAGAATTTTAGATCAAGTTGAAGCTTGGACAAGCACAAGCTTAGCCCTATTTATTGCCATCCTGGCTGGGAATTGGTTCCTCTCATTTCCTCTTAATTTTGTGAGGTTAGAATTTTTTAAAAAAAATGTATAGGGCTAATTTGTGTTCTACTCAACTGAAAAAAAAAACTTGAATTGTTGAGTTTTGCAATCTTAATTTGATAAATTCTCGCTATATTTTGAAATTCTAATAATCCTGTTTTGCAAGAAGTGCAATGGGTCTTGTTTGCTGAAAATTTGAAAGAAAATAACAATAATGAAAATGAGAAGGTAAAAAGAAAAAAGAAAAAATATCAAGAAAGAAAAGAAGTTTGAAGGGGAAGAGAAGCATTCAAAAGAAGTTTTTTGAAAGAAAAAGAGAAGTGGAAAAGAAAAAGAAAAAGCTGAGAAAAATTGTAGAAACTAATTTTTATAGGATAAATTATGAAGTCAGCTCCCTAAAAGAGGGGAGAGGAAGAAGAGGTGTTAAGTATTGCAAAGGTGTTGGAGGCAGTAAATTGGAGTAAAGGTGGCAGAAGTCCATGGAGGTTCTTGAAGGTATGGAAGTAGGATCTATCTTGTACACCAGTTGAAGTGCTTTCTTTTGAAGAGCCAAAGGCTAGTCAAGATAGGCAAACTGAGCTGCTGAGCGCCTCGTCATTGCTGGTGGGATCACTGGTGCATACATCTGTTGTTGATTAACAGTTGCGTTGAAGGGTATAAGATTGTTATTTCTTTGTTGAAAAATGTGTTTACTGAATAATTCTGTCTATGTAGATTGATGAAATTGTTTGTCCAAGATGTACTTTTGGTTTGCAAAAGAAGTGGCAACAAGTTCTTATTTTGCTTTATATTTACGTGAGATACATCTTAGTGTCATCTCTAATCCAATGATCTTTAAACTTCAACTCTTGTGGTGTTAGTTGCCTTGTGAATCCATGTAATAGTGGTTTAAAAAATCTTAGCTTGTAAAAGATTGATGGGTTACTTGCTTTTCCTTTATTTTTTACTGGAGAAGTACAAAAGTGAAAAGTAAACAGCCGTGTTGTATGACTTAACAAAAACTCCATCTTTTGGGTTTTGTAGTCCCTCGTAAGCTTTGTCATAGGTAAAAAACATTTCTTATCGCCATCAGTGAGCTATTATGTAAGAAAGAACATCTCCTTAGCTTTGGTTTATGGAGGTGCTTTCTGTGACTGAAATCATTTTGACTATTATTTCACTGGTGTTTATCTTACAGCCTTTGGCACACCTTAGCCTTGGAAAATATTGAATCCTCTACTTGTTCTGTATGAAAGATAGTTTGAATTGTGTGCTTCATTCATTGGTGTACTGGTCGGTTGTCGAGACCGCCAAAAATAAATTCCTGATTCTGGTTAAATTTTGCAGTAGTGAGAACAGGGTCGATCCACAGAGAAGTGCGAGGTCCTAAATTCTGTTTGGAGGCAATAATAAAAATGTGATTGAGTTAAAAAAAAAGCTCAATTGTAAAAATAACTTAAAGAAATGAACGATTTTTATAAAAGTATCAACATAATGAGAATTCAGTTGTCGGCATAACTTTGGTCACGACGTTTTCATTTGATCATTGGTGCAAAAAAAATATCTTCTTTTCAATTTCACTAAGGTAGTTCTAGTTAACAAAAGACGCTTTTGTAACCAATCTTTCCTTAATTATAAACTAGTACCGGGACGCCCTGCATACTAATCCTAGTCACTAGACAACTGTAGGAGACGCTCCATTAATTTAATCTAGTTCCTGCATTAACGAAATAAAAAGACCTGGCTCTAACCAACTAACCAAGACGCTTGAGTTAATTTAAGCTAGATTAACTTTTTCCACAAGAAGGCCAACTTCTTGCTTACCACTTTTTACAGATTAAGAAGACAATTACGGATCATCTAACCTGTATGGCAAAACGTAATTCGAGTTAGTGAACAATAGCGCCTATTGAACATTCACACAAATTATGTTGACAAATCAAACAGGAATAAGTTAAATAATGAAAAGGAAAAGAAAATAATTAAACCAATTAGACCTCACAAATGAATAATATCAAGACCTCTATTAGCCTTCAATGAAAAGTTAGCCACGCATGGCCATGACGAAATGCTTGAGAAAAATGCAGTTTTTTTTTTGTCTCTTTGTTCTCTGCCTGCCTTCCTCCGCATAGTGCAGACTAATTCCTATTTAAAGACCAACTTTGTAACTACTTTCTATTATTATGGAATACAAAAGTGATCTAATACATTTTGTATTT